>OZ005652.1:41913340-41923340 GCA_963930645.1 Salticus scenicus | reverse complement strand
ATTTCAATAAAAAGCTTCAAAAAGAATACTTATTTATTTACTTTTAATTATTTATTTATTGCTTAATTTTTGTGCTTTTAGTATCCTAAAAAAAGCTTCATTAAAAAAAAAAAGAAAGAAAACTCTTCAAAAATTCTTGGAATTCTGTGTAGACAATGAAAAATTCTCTTTTATCAATTGGCACATTTTCTATTAATTATCTGCAAAATCTATCACATCGATCCTTCGGGGAATGGAACTCACCACCATCGCATTAGCAACTTGACTCTCTAATCAACTGAGCCAATGAGCGACGATAAGGCCTGCTGACATTTACTTTAAAGTTGAGGTGCCTTATTTATTAGCGTGACACAAAGACGCGATAACGAAATCCAATTTCAATAAAAAACTTCTAAAAAACTTATTTATTTATTTATTTTTACTTAAATTTTTATTTTGTGCTTTTTAGTAACCAGTTAAAAAACTATTTAAAAAATTCTTCAAAAATTATTAAGGATTACTGTGCACACAGTGAAATATTTCCTTTTATCAACTGATTCCTTTTCTATTAATTATTTGCAAAAATTAACATGACGCTCTAACCAACTGAGTCATTAAGATATACAACAAATTGCTTACATTTTTTTTTTTTTTTTTTTTTTTTTAGTGGATGTGTTTTGTTTTTTAGCATGACAGAAAACGCAATGACGAATTTAATTTCATATAATAATATAATATAATGTAATATAATATATATATAAAGCTTCTAAAAATATTTTTTATGTATTTTTTACTTGAAACTTTTTATTTCGAGCTTTTTTAATATCTAAAATATTTTTGTTTTGTAATATCTAAAAAAAAAAACTCTTCAAAAATTCTTTCGTTGTTGTGTAGCCAGCGGAAAATTTTATGTTATCAACTGATACATTTTTCTACTAATTATCTGCAAAAATTAACACGCCAGACCTATCAAACTCTCATCCACCGCGTTATTGACGTGACGGTCTAACCTAGAGCTCCTCCAATACAGGCTGGCTCATCAGGCATTTTGTTTCCCACTTAGCGATTGTTGCCCACGCGGTCCGAATTTCAAGTGTTATCAAATCACGTAAAATGGAGGTTTTGCAGCCGAAAATAACTCAAATCATACCATAACTGCTTTTAGAACGTTTAGATTTCCAACAGATGAAGAAAGGCGAAAGAAATGGGCTATTAATTGTACAAAAGAACGTTGTACGCTCAGCTTTCTATCAAAAATATGAAGTGTAATTATGATATGTTTTCTTGCATTTTTTGTATCAATTACTTGTTTTTATTGCTGTTTATTATCTAAATGTTGTATTTTACAACCTAAACTACTTTTCAACGTGTATAAATATTTAAAATTAACTAATTTAACAGCAACAGTGATGGCAACTTTTTACAAGGGTTATAAGAAAATTTCGCCAAACATTACCGCCAAACTTATCAAGTACAAATAATAATTCGCTCTTCTGTTTAGGCAAACTGACCATTTTAGGCGATAAAGACACCGAGGAATACGTCTGCAACTAAACGTCGCTAAGCTATATTTCCACTGGGTAACAATGCAGCTGTGAGTCAGCTCGTATTATAGGAGTCTTAGTCTAACCAACTCAGCCATGGAGCGAGAAACTGAACACCTCATATTTACGTTAAAATAGAGGCGCATTTTTTATTAGCGTGACACGAAGACACGATGACAAAGTCAATTTCATACTAGTATGTTGTGGCCACCACAAGACTTTCTTCTATATTTACCTATACATATTCAATCAGTAACAATATTTAAAAAAAAAAAAAAAAAAAAAAAAAAAAAAGTAAGTTTTTCTTTTTTTTTTTTTTTTTTTTTTTTGTTAAAAGTGAAAAAAATCGATAACTTTGTTTTAAATTATCACAGATTTATAGTTCAACCATTCGTTTTAAAGGTATTGACGAGACCTTTCGAAAGATACCCATCTTGAAAATTTATCCCCCCGGGGGGGTACTTCCCCCCCATGCAGAAAATTTTTTTCCTAGTTACATACTACTATTATCAATAATTCATATTAATTTTACAATCACAAGTTTAAAACAACTCTTATTATGCACATTTATACGAATTTTTGTCCTATGCTGCCATGTTAAAAATTTAGACAAAATGCTATCACAGCGCCACCTGTTGAGCTATTGATCCCCAAACATAATCAGCACCAGTTAATGTCGGGGACAAACTAAATACCAAGTTTGGTTAAATTTCGTGGGAAAAAAAAAAAAAAAAATTGCGATATTTTACTAAGTTTTTTTTTGTTAAAAGTAAAAAAAATCGATAACTTTGGTTTAAATTATCACAGATTTATCGTTCAACCATTCGTTTAAAAGGTATTGACGAGATCTTTCGAAAGATACCCATGTTGAAACTTTGCCCCCACATGCACGAAAATTTTTTCCTAGTTAACTACTACTATTATCAACCTGATCTTTCGAAAGATACCCAATGTGAAAATTTACCCCCCCTGGGGGGGGTATTTCCCCCCTAGGGGGGGAAGCGATGCCCCCCCATGCAGAAAATTTTTTTCCTAGTTACATACTACTATTATCAATAATTCATATTAATTTTACAATCACAAGTTTAAAACAACTCTAATTATGCACATTTATACGAATTTTTGTCCTATGCTGCCATGTTAAAAATTTAGATAAAATGCTATCACAGCGCCACCTGTTGAGCTATTGATCCCCAAACATAATCAGCACCAGTTTATGTCGGGGACCAACTAAATACCAAGTTTGGTTATTAGGCTGTTTTTAGTTAAAATTTAGATAGGAGTAAGACTGGCGTTATATGATAAGAGCTGGCGCAGTGTCCGTCATTTTCTAGCTCGTGTGGTATAAAAAGCTAGGTTACCTGATTAGCTTTGTTATCGCCTTTAAACTTCTATACAGATCAAGTGAGCTAGAACTTCTTATCACGAAACAAACAAGTTGGCAATTTTAAGAACTCGCCATTATTCTCAAAACTGCAACCCTTCACGTTAAAAGAAATGTAATCTTAAAGTTAATTTTAAAAGAATTTAAAAACAATAACTTAAAAAAATAATACATTCATATTAAATTTGTCAAACAACTTTGAAAATAAAATGCAAAATAAGATAAATCTTACGCCACAAAGTTGTGCTCCTGCTTCGGGTATTCGCGAGTTTCATCAGCAATTTATAATCCACTCTTTCTTTCTTTCCGGATTAGAAGAAAGTAGAAAAAGGTGGAGTTATTCGTGCAATTTATTGTCGAAAAACCATCAATAATAAATAGTCAGCCGGTCTTATGGGCTAGAAAATGGCGGATGCGCCAGCCTATGAATGTAGGAGTTCTAGGTAGGAGACTTGATACTATTCTTTACAAACATTAAGTTTGTGAGATTAAATATGTTAGAAGCTGACATTGGAAAAACGTACTTTTGCTTGGTTGAAAAAAATATCGGCTACTACTTTTGATTCGACACTTCATAAAACATGAGTTTTCTGTTCATACAAAAACTCATGTTTTATGAAGTGTTGAATCAAAAGTTCTTTAATTTCATTGTTGGCAATTTCATTTCAGTTGCCGAGCCCAGTACGCAAATCTGTTATGACATATGATTCAGTTTCGGTTTCGGTTCGATCAGTACTGAGATTTATTGCTTGCCTCTAGGGCCGCTTATATCTCGTAAAATCCACACCACAAGGGTTTACAAGTTTTATTACAAGAAACAGACAAGTACAATATTTTTGAAGACATAAAACATCACAAACATCCATGCCCGCACCAGGATTCGAACCTGGGACCATTAGATTCGGAAGGCAGCCTCCTACCGACCGAACCACCTGGCCGGCGACATATGATTAATTTGTTTTTAAACACTAACATAAACCTGACAGGTTACCATTCACTTGATACCTAAGAAATAAACTTGTAAATAGTGAGAATAGTCATTTTTTAATAAGATGATGTAATAAGACTTGCCGATTGATGCAATTTGTATTGAACAATACCAATCTGCATGAGTTATATTGTAAACTACAGCATATTTCGATTTATTCTTAAAAAAGACTACGTTTATGTTTTTTTCTTTTCTTTAATACGAATCTTAGATAAGTACTTATCCATCTAATTTTGCTTTCTCTTAATAATTTTTTGATAAATTCAAAATATCCTGAATATAGGAAATACCAGCTACTCTTTCATGCAGTAACATAGAACTTTTATTTTTATTTTCCAAATTAATATAATGAATATATCATTTTACACATCTTCACACTAGCTCGAATTTTGTTATGCAGACATTATGTTTTTATATATATATAAAATACCATCAATTTTTTTTATTATTATTTATTTATTTATTTTTATTTATTTTATTTTATTTTATTTTATTTATTTATTTTATTTATTTATTTATTTATTTATTTATTTATTTTATTTATTTTTTTTTTTTTTTTTGCATTACGCATCTCTACGGCAAAAATGTCATTTTAACTTTCTGTAAATTAATTTAGCATTGTGCGAAACTGGTGTCATATTTATCTATTGCTTTACCTCGAGAAAACAAATTTACCTTCAATTCCGAAACTTTCATTATATTCTGAAGTTATATATTTATCAGCTTTCGCCATTGTATGACTTTACATAAATTGATCCTTTCCCAATAACTTTTGTATGAGCGCTATCACATATTGTTATTTGTTTAGATTTTTTTCAGCTTTAAATAATTTTTGAATCTGTTTTTATTTTTGCATATGTGTTCAAATGTTCCACTATCCAAATAGAATTTTAAATCTAACAAAAGCAACTGTTTTGCTTTCACTATTTTCTTCGAAATGCTTATTTTTAGACAAATATTATTTTTTCAAATAGTACTCTTTCTTGTTTCGAACTTTTTTTTTTTGAAAAAAAAGGGGGGGGGGGGGAATAAGTGCTCTTGGGAATAGTATTTGTATTTAAACTCTGACATTTCTTGTGGCTCAGCTTTAAAAAAAAAAAAAAAAAAAAAAAAAACCTCACAATTATTTGAATCTTAGCTATATGAGCAATAACATTTTCTTTAGTTTTCAGCATTTCTTCCGAAAAAGTAAGTTAGCAGTTTTGGTAACTGAAAATCCAGTATTCGTCTGCTACAGATGTGGAATATTTATTTTATTAGATCAACGTAACACTTTTTTACCGTTTTAAATAGTTTAAGACTATTAACCCTGTTCTTCTGTTCCGGTTTATTTAACATAACCCAACGCGTATTTTAATTTTCGGTAGAAAGGTTTTCTTCACATTTCTTGATTTTGTTAGTTAAGAACATACATTATTTACTTGAGAAAGTTTTAATTTTATTCATATATCTTATATATATAATTTAAATAAACCTAATGTTTTGTACAGAAATTAGAAACAGAGCAGCAGGATTAAAAAGAATTTCAAAAAATTGAAATTCATAGACCGCAACGTATAAGAATTCTATTTTCTATACCTGTAAAACATTATAAGGCTTACATTTAAATAAGTCAGTATAATTTTCGCGGCGATGACCTATAATATGCCTTTCTAATTCCCTCTTCATTAAATATAAAGTTTAGTTGGTAGTGCGCCTCAAATAGTTTTAGTCTGTAGGCCGTAGTGATAAGAAAGTTCTTTGTATCTCTGTAAAAGTATTATAAAACCAGCATCCATAAAAATTTGTATATTTCATGTAACGGTAGCTTTCATTTCAACATCTTTACAAATTTTTAACTAAAAAAAGAAAATTTAGATATTATCCTTTTTCCTTACACACGTACACACGCACATACATATATCAACATATAAATAGAAAATATGAATTCGAAAGAGCTTATACATATAAATACACTAAATTGTCATACTGATTTTTTTATTATTATTACAATACTTTTCTAGGATAGTAATATATGCTTGGAAAGTAAAAAAAAAAAAAAAAAAAAAAAAGCTTTTGTCTCGCCAATTTTTACAGTGGGCCTTAAGACTGTGGATAATTTAATATGCTATACAACCGTTTCTTCTAAATTTCATCGCTCTAAGTTAATTTCTTTTTGGTGATGGAATTTATTTTCTTTTCAGTGCATTTACACTGGCAACATTCATGGACTTCCAATAGAAATAACAATAAAAAAAATTACTGCTGCTTTACCAACTCAGAAGAAGACATACTTTTCCATTACATGCTTTTACAAAGAAAAAAATTAAATTTTTACAGAATGTTTCCTTATGTCATAATTTAAAAATACTAATTTTTTTTTTTTTTTTTTTTTTTTAGAATGCTTCATGCGCAAAGCAACTGGTGTTATCTAACTTTACGAATAATATATGCCCAAAAGGCACATATTGCGTTATACCATTTTCGTACGAACCATGGGTAGCATTTGATTTCGCCTATTGCGCCAAGCCCAATGACTTGGAACGTAAGTGCATTTTTAAACATTGTATTTTGCTATTGTTTTATCATATAGTAATAATAGAAAAGATTTTGTTTTTAATTATATGTAAAACACAAAGTATTCTTTCAAATATCCAAGTAATATATATATATATATGTTTGTATAACTGTATATTTGGAATGGAAGTAATAAATAATAACTTCATTTTTTATTTTATTTTTATTATTATTATTATTAATTTATTTAATATCCACATTGTTCATTTAAAATTTTACACAATAGAATGGAAAACCATGGTGCACCTCGGCAAGAAAAGTGACGCAACTTAAAAATACACTGTTTGCGAAAAATAATTACACAAGGCGACGATCATTTTTTTTTCTTTAAGAGTATACGTTTTTCTGATGTATTTTTTGGATGCTAATTAAGGAGAAACTATTCACAAATTTTCATCACGTACAGTTTTGAAAAAAAAATAAGGTTGTACGAGCCTAATGCTCCACTTTTAAAACTCCCATCTATTTCCTGTAAAATCTAAGTGATGTGTGGGAAGAAAAAGGACAGCTATTTCATCAAGACACCAAAGAGATGTAGAGGAGGTACACTGTTAAAAATTTCAGTTCAAGGTTGAATCAAATGTTGGTACTACAGTAGCTTCAGTTTGCTGGGTTGAACCAAAACTTGGTACAACTGTAGCTGCAACCATGCGATGATGAAAACTTCTCCTATGATTTGGTGCTTCTTATTAAAAAAAGCACCAAATTATGGTAAAAAATGTCTCCATCTTATGGATGTAAATATTGCTGTACCAAGCCGTGGTTTAATGAAGCACCAAATAATAGTAAAAGATTTCACCATCGTATGGTTTCAGCAAATATATATCACGTTTTGGACAAAATTTTTAACAGTGTATCAGGGACGATGGGGTGTTAATATGTTACGAGATTATTGTTTGAAGCTGCATAGAAAATCTGGCCTCCCCCCACGAGCACCTCGGCTAGAAAAGTGACGCAACTTAAAAATACACTGTTTGCGAAAAATAATTACACAAGGCGACGATCATTTTTTTTTTCTTTAAGAGTATATTTTTTTCTGATGTATTTTTTGGATGCTAATTAAGGAGAAACTATTCACAAATTTTCATCACGTACAGTTTTGAAAAAAAAATAAGGTTGTACGAGCCTAATGCTCCACTTTTAAAACTCCCATCTATTTCCTGTAAAATCTAAGTGATGTGTGGGAAGAAAAAGGACAGCTATTTCATCAAGACACCAAAGAGATGTAGAGGAGGTACACTGTTAAAAATTTCAGTTCAAGGTTGAATCAAATGTTGGTACTACAGTAGCTTCAGTTTGCTGGGTTGAACCAAAACTTGGTACAACTGTAGCTGCAACCATGCGATGATGAAACCTTCTCCTATGATTTGGTGCTTCTTATTAAAAAAAGCACCAAACTATGGTAAAAAATGTCTCCATCTTATGGATGTAAATATTGCTGTACCAAGCCGTGGTTTAATAAAGCACCAAATAATGGTAAAAGATTTCACCATCGTATGGTTTCAGCAAATATATACCACGTTTTGGACAAAATTTTTAACAGTGTATCAGGGACGATGGGGTGTTAATATGTTATGAGGTTATTGTTTGAAGCTGCATAGAAAATCTGGCCTTTCCCCACCAGGCTTTCAAGTCATGAACAAGGTAACATGCCCTAAAAGCATCTTCGATATAAAGAAACACATTTAAAAGATAATGTGTAAATAATAGCCGATTTTAATTTATTGTATACGTATATTGGTTCGAATTTATTATACAGTCGGCTGCAAAATTATTCGAGCACTAGCCAATAATTCCTATATTAAAAAAGTACACTTAAGACTGTTTTGTTAAATAAATCCTTGTCGAATCATGTTCTTAGACTGACTAAGAACATGACTCGATAAGGATTTATTTAACAAAGCAGTATTAAGTGTACTTTTTTTAGACAGGGATTATTGCTAGTGCTCGAATAATTTTGCAGCCGACTGTAGCTTCTAGGTGAACACATCCGACCTTCATCCTTATTTTGTGGAAATTCTTTACGTGATAGTAAAAAATATATTCATTTCCGAAATCATCGCATCGAAACGCTTTAGAAACGCCTAACGCAATAAAGAAAAGAAAAATCATATAAAAAGTACGATTTCGCAAGCCTGTGTTATCGTATTCTCTAGAATAGTGGTCGCCAACCAGTAGTCCGTGGGCTTCTAGTAGTATGCAACAAAAATTTGGTGGTCTGCAGAATAATTTTGACATTATTTGCTTTAAGTTTTTACTTTCTTCTATATTCAATAGAAGAAAGTATTGGATTCGTAAAAATTTTCGACCTCTGGTTTTTGATGGATTTACACGTTTTGAGAGCTGTAGAACACGATTTGACCATTTTTAGAAAATGTCTGTCAGTCTGTGTGTGTGTGACAAAAGCCGTGTCACAATCCTTTAACTTTCTGAATAAAATGATGGGCACGAATTCACGGTTGACCAGATGGGCACTGTGTCTCCAACAATACAACTTTACGATCGCGCACAAATCTGGTAAATTACATGGAAATGCCGATGTATTGAGCCGTTTTGCAGGGATTTCAAACTAAAAGCGTCTCTATAATAAAAGAAAGTATTTTTTTGGATATAAATACCGAACTGATTAATTGAATGTCATATCTATTAATTTTTTTCACGTATATACCATTGTGTAGGAATGTATAGTATTTTAATACTTAAACGTATTAATTTTTAGCATTTTACCTTTCGATTTTTTATTTATTTTTTTTTTTTCAACTTGAATACTCTATTTATTCTATTTTATTTATTTATCTATTTATTAGGACTATGATTTGTTTAATCTTTTTAAAATTTTGTGTAGTCTTTTTGAAATAGAAAAAAAAAATATGAAGAAGAAGAAATAAAGAAAGAAAAAAAAAAAATAAAGAAAATTTATGTCATAATTTGAAGTTAAATTTGTTTTCAAATGTCTAAATGAAGTATCTGATGTAAGACACTAACTAGCAGGCTTCACCTGCTTCGCTGGGCACTATATTTAAAGGATTTCTTTTAAATTGAATAACGGTTAAATAAATATATTTCGATTGGCGACTATTTTCGTCACAGTTTTAGTATGGGATCTCCTTGAAAATATCAAGCATTTTTTTTTTTAACATCTCAATCTATGCAACAAAACTACATTTCCCACCGCTTATTAAAATCACATTCGTTCTCAGCCAAAGTGATTTTATTAAACGGCTGATTTTTATATCCAGCGAACATTCCTGCACTTAAGGAAAAGGTCAATATAAGTAAATTAAACGCATTCTAAGTTCCCATGTGCTTTCCTTTGTGGAAAACCATCATTACTTTACCAAAAGTTCATCGCTGTTTTTACAAATTTAAAATCTTTCCGTGTAAGTCTCATGAGTTATAGAAATTTCAAAATAAGAACTAGAAATTGCCTTTTAATAATTAGAAATTAAAATATATATATCATTTAAAATGAAATTTGTAACTTTTTACTGCGTTTTGAAGAATACGTCCCTTGAAATTGTTACGGAAATAAGTTATGGGGCGTGCTTA
>OZ005652.1:41718340-41908340 GCA_963930645.1 Salticus scenicus | reverse complement strand
TAATTATATAAAAAAGGGTAACAAAAATCAAAATAAAGTAAAACGAAAAAGGATTATTTGAGAATTCTTACTAGCGAATTATAAGCTAAAATATCTCAAGAGTAAAATATATTTCATCTTTGGTACTGATAACATTTTTCGCCGTCAGATATAAATGAGTATATATATATAATCCTAAGGGGCTCTGAATATTAGAATCATTCATTTTCCAACTTTTTCGGTCTTAAAGAAGAAATTTTAGCCTTTATTAATATATTTATTCACCTATTGAATATTTGTGCGATTTTTTTTATCAATGTTAGTTATTTAAAAAAAAATAATAATAATAAAATAAAATAAGTAGATAAAATTTAAATAAAAATAATGGTTAAATAAAAATAATAATAATAAAATAATAATAAACAGTGGAGGATGGGTGGAGATTAGAGGCTAATTTTACTTTTTGAGCATGGATAAACAGAAAAGCTTTCTTTGTGTAGACAATGAGGGAATTAGGAAGGAAATGTTTTTCCTAGAAGCGTTCTCCAGTTTTTTCTTTCATCAGGTAATGTCATTGAGTTACCCTCTCCTATTCCAGCCTCTGCTTTTGTATTCTCACCTCACAGTTCACAATCATAATCTATATAGTGGTCCTTCTCTTTATAGCCCTATTCTTTGAACACTGAATAGATAAGGAAGATTTTAAAAGGCCAGAATTTGTGATATTTCCTTCTTTTCAGATACAGAAAGCCCCCTTTACCTTCTTTACAGGTGTTAAAATCTTGCTTTCCTTTCTAGAAGAATCTTGTTGTCGTATAAAAAGATGTAAAGAAATGAAGACAAAAGTATATTATACAATACACCTCTTTGAAAGGTTTGACATAAAATATTAAAAAGGCATACAATCGAAATTTTAATTCACAATTTTGATTCGTGCAAATTTAGTCTAGACAAGTGAATGTTTACGTAATATTATTACATAAAATAATAATTAAGAATAATATTTTAAAATTTTTAACGTTTTCAAAGGTAGATTCAGTTTCTTATTTAATAGTAGAATTTAATGAAGTATTACGAATTTATATTTTTCTAATACAATAATTAAATTTTGTTATACTTATTATGATTGCTTACGTTAAGTACAATAATAATAATAATAAGTGATGATTACATTGAAAATGGGCGTTAATTACAAAATATCTTTTATAATCAATCATCTGAAGAATCACAAATTAAGTTATTGCATCATTATTATTATTATTTTATATTCAATAGAAAGTATTGGATTCGTAAAAACTTTCAACTTCCGATTTTCAATGCAATTACATGTTTTGAAAGCTCCAGAAAACGATTTGACCATTTTTAGAAAATATCTATCGGTCTGGGATCCAGGGAAAAGGGCACTGGAAAAAGGACACCGGTAAAAAGGGCACTTTTTCACTTCGAAAATCGCGAAATAATAAATATCAAATAAGGAATTTAAAGAAGGACTTTCAAATTACATTTTTAGAATTTCATTTGATTTGTTACACTATTCATTTCTTTAATATCTGATAAAATGGGGGAGGAGGGGGAGCTATCAGCAAATGAAAAGAAAACAATTGTTTTTATTACCACCTTCTTACCGATTTTAATGAAACTTTGTATAAGCACGTACAATTTGTGACTATCACAATGAATATACATATTATATACCTGGAGAGGGGGGAGAGGGCAAGGGGTGCAAATGGAAGTAAAATATATTATTCTTTAAACTACCTTATTATTGATAAAAAAAAAAAAAAAGAACTTTGTGTATATACAACGTACTGTTTAAGAAAAATTACAGTGAATATTACACATATCTGAACGGTTACTGGGGGGGGGGGGGGGGGGGAGGGGAAGGAGAGTGAAGAAAATGGTTGTTTTTATAACACCATGCTACTTATTTATATGAAACTTTGTACTATCGATTACATTTTATTAAAATTATGGTGAAAGTTACCTACAGTTGATAAGGGTGGGGGGGAGATGAAAAATAAAATAATTTTTTTTAAACAACACTTATTATCCATTTTGTTTTATTGACATTTTATGTAAATATCACTTACTATTAATGAAAAATTACAGTGAAGTTACATATGTCTGGGGGGGGGGCACAGAAGGAAAGAAAATAAATGTTTATATCACTATATTTTGTATTTTAATAAAATTTATTATAAATATCAATGAATAATTAGGAAAATTTACCCTAAATGTTATGTATATCTTGGAGGCTATGGGGAGGGGCCAAAAGAGAAAAATGATTGTATAAGTATCACAATGTTACCAGCTTTAATTAAAATTTCAAAGAGTGTTACACATATGTAGGAGGAGGGGGGGGGGGCAATATTATTTTTAAATCACTTAAATAGGAAAATTTTAATAAATATCTCTTATTGTTTATCAAAAATTGAAGAGAAGAGGGTTACACTACCCGGTGAGAACTAAGGGCTAACATGTTTTTGTACCATCTTGCTGCTCGTTTAATGAAACTTTGTAGAAATATTATTTACTGTGTATAAAACATTACAGTGATAGTTAAGTATCAGTTTCTTTCTCTTCCTGAGTTTGTACGCAAAAATTCAATGTATGATTTAAATCTGAAAAATGTTACTAAAAAATGAAATTTCTTCTTTTAATCTGTCTCTTTTATCCCCCACCCCCACCCCCCAAAAATAAAAAACTTACGCTCTCGTTGATGTTTAGCATCAGTTTTACAAGGAGAAATTAAGAGTAGTGCCCTTTTAATATGAACGATAGTAAAGTTTTTTTGTTTCTACGAGGGAAGGGGCAGAGGAAATGGGACAGATTTAAAAAATAAAAATAAAAAATAAATCTGCTTCAGAATAATCTTTTACCAACATTTGATATTAACTTTTAATTAATGTCTGATCTGAACATTGCATTGAATTTTTGCCTTCTAACTTAGAAACTAAAAAATACTGCGATGCATAGCCCTCTCTAAAATTTTTCATAAACAGTAAATGATATTTATACAAAATTTCCTATAAATATGAAGCGGTGTGATTTAAAAACAATCATATTTTTTTCTCTCTGCTCCCTCCCCCCCCCCCCCCACACACACACAACCCTTCAGTTATTGGTTCCACTCAAAGTAATATTTCATTAAAAGTAGGTGATACTTGTTAAAATGTTAATTAAAATTGATAACATTGTAATATTTATGCAATCATTTTTATCTTTAGCTTTCTCCCCCCCCCATAGCCCCCAAATTATACAGGGTGTGGTAGATAAGTAATGAGACTGGCCGCCGCGCGGCGACCCAGTCGCTCGCAGTGCGGTCTGCACCTGCAGGTCACGTGGTGGGGGATCTGAGCTAACAATAGAACCGGTTCGCAGTCGCGTCGGAGCTGTGGCGCAGTGAGGGTCGAGCTTCGCGTATTAGTTGTTTGTGTGCACGTGACACTTGTGAAAATGGATCGCTCGATAGAACAGCGGTATGCAGTCAAATTTTGCTTTCGCTTGGGAAAAACTGCTTCGGAAACTTTTGGACATTCCAATACGACCCGGAGACGAAAGCCCAGAGCTTGGAGTGGCACACACGGCATCCCCGCGGCCGAAGAAAGCAAGAATGTCTAAAGTCCCGCGTCAAGACAATGCTGATTGTGTTTTTCGACAAGCGGGGGTTAATTCACAAAGAGTTTGTCCCTCAGGGGAAAACTGTGAATGCCGAATTCTACAAAGAAGTCCTTCAGCGATTGCACAGAGCCGTCAAACGGAAGCGACAGGACCTTGCTCAATGCTGGCGTCTCCACCACGACACGCTCCGGCGCACACAGCGTTCCTCGTGACCTCCTACTTGACCCGAATTGGAGTTGAAGTTCTGCCACAGCCACCATACAGCCCTGACTTGAGTCCTCCTGATTTCTTCCTATTTCCGAAGGTCAAAAGATGCCTGAAGGGTCATCGTTTCGACGATATTCCGAACATCCAACGTGCTGTCACGAAGGCACTAACTGGGATAACTCCAACGGACTACAGTGGGGCCTATGAAGCTTGGAAAACGCGCTGGCAACGTTGTGTCGACGCCCAAGGCGAGTACTTTGAAGAATATTAACGTTTTGTACAAATCGGATCAATAAATTTGTTTTTCTAGACTGAGTCTCCATTACTTATCTACCACACCTGTATATAACAATCAGCGTAAATTTTCTTAAAATTAAGTGATATTTACAATAAATTATATTAAAGTGCAAATGCAAGCATATATGAAAGAAAACATCATTTTTCTAACTCTAAGTCTCCAGCACCCCTCCCCCTCCTTCCAATTAATCCAGACATATATGTAACTCTCACTGTAATTTTTTATTAACAGTAAGTGACATTTGCACAAAATGTCAATAAAGAAAATCTGAAATAAGGGTTGTTAAAAACATATTATTTTTCTCCTCTGCCACCCACTTGCCCCTTTTTTTTAAATACAGGAAACTTTCATTATAATGTTAATCAAAAGTAAGTGATAGTCATAGAAAGTTTCATATAAATAGGTGATATAAAAAATAACACATTTTTACTCTGTTCTCCTCTAGAACCCCCCCCCCCCACACACACACACACAGATATGTGTAACACTCAGTGTAATTTTTCTTAATCAGTAAGTGGTATATACACAAAATTTTATTTAAATCGATATTAGCGTAGTTTTTTTTTTTTTTTTTTTTAATCTGCATCATATATCTAAATTTGCATACAATATTAACCAATGCTCATGAAGCCGTGTTAGGTATTATATGCTTTCATTATTTGAATTATGATTATTTATTTTTCTTTTTATTTTAAATCTTCACTTTCTTAATGTGATATATTTCTGCACTTTATTTCATTTTGTACAATGTTTCAAAAAGTTTTCATATTATAAATATATAGATACACACACAAACACACAAAAAAAAAAAAGAAAGAAAGAAAGAAAGAAAAGAAGAAAGAAAAGAATTTGCCCTTGCTTTTAAGGAATGAAGGTATTTCTAGAAATCATATTTTAATACCTTTACTTTGCACAAATCTTAATGAAATTGAAATATGTTATTCAAGTTTACCATCGGATGTTTTCTAAAGAAAATGGAGTAAATACCGACGCTAATTTGAGTACGGGGACACCCGAAAGATTCCAAAGCATTCCGTTCTATGACAGACATTTCTATTCACCAAATTTCAACAACTTTACTTGTACATATCTTAATGAAATTGAAATATATTATGCATATGTGCACAAAAATATTTTCTATAGCATGATCCGCATTAGATTTGTAGTGCCACACAAAAATATTCAGTTACGTTATGGACTATTAGTGGAAATTGACTGGAATTGCATTTCCGTTAAACATTAAGCGTTTTCAACTCTAACAACTATTTAACTATTCTATTCTTTCTAACAATTTTTTAAGTGTGAATATGATTCCAATTTATATATATATATATCTATAAGACTGTCCATATGCCCGTTCCGAGCTTCTATAAATATTTTTAAAAATATTAAATAACGATACTTCGTTGTTCAAGTTCACTATGGAATGTTCCCCATTTAAAATGGTATTAATAAGACCTGTACATAGGTTTTAAGTACAAAGGCCCACCTCCCCCATCCTCTCCCCAGAAAAAAAAAAAAAAAAAAAAAAAAAAAAAAAAGGTAGAAAATTATCTTATATCATAAGAATCTGCCGCAATTCTATTTGTGATTTGATGAATATTAATAATAAAATCCATAAAAATTAAAGTGTTTCAACAGTTCTCTAACAGTATTGCAAAACAAACAACTTAGATTATATTCAAATATAACCTAAAATTTGACTAAAATTTCATAAAGAGAAAAAAAAAAAAACAGAAATTGAGAGGGCACAGTCTATTAGGTATATCTTACAGTGCAAGTATAGGAGGTGAAGAAGCACAAAATTTAGATGATAAATTTATTTTTAATTACTGAAAACTGTTTTTTTTTTTTCATGAAATTTCAATTATATTTCATGCTGTATATTTGAAAACAACGTCTGTTATATTACAAAAATTTGAATAAGCACCATAATATGCAAAACATGCAACAATTGTTTCGGGTCGAAATAAGACACGATTTTTTGTCAGGCGAACAAATTAGGCGCGTGTGCTACAAACAAAAGTGCTTTGCAGTTTTGTTTGAAATTCTCGATCATTTCGTCTATTCATTTTATTTCTTTACCTTATACGCATAACTAAGAAAACTATACATCTCGTTTATGGATTCAGAAAATGACTATTCGTTCTAGATGAAGGTAGAATATGTATATAAAACATTTTTTTTCAATGTAATTTCTAAAGAAAAAAAAAAAAAAGAGGAAAAAGAGGAAAAAAATTTCCGGAGACATTTTTCCACCATTTATAAAAATATATTCCTTCCACGTGGTCCCTAGCTGTCACTGGGTAACATAATTCTATCTGCAGTTTTTGATAAACAGTAAGATATATTTATACAAAATTTCCTATAAATGTAAAGCAGAGTGATTTAAAAGCAATCATTCTTTCCCCCTAAGCAACCCCCCTTCCTAGGTATATGTAACGCTCTTTGAAATTGTTCATTAAAAGAAAGTGATAGTTTTTGAAATTTTAATTCAAATTGGTAACATTGTTATATTTATGCAATCATTTTTCTCATTTGACCCCCCCCCCCCCCATTTCCACAAAAATACATATGTAACAATCAGCGAAAATTTTCCTAAATATTCAGTGATATTTATAATAAATTTTATTTAAATGAAAAACATAGTGTACAATTATTCACTTTCTTCACTATCCCCCCTCCCCCCCCAGACATTTAAAACATCACTGTAGTTTTTCATTAATAGTAATTGATATTTACACAAAATGTGAATAAAAAAATCGATAATAAGTGTTCTTTATGAAGATTATTTTATTTTTCATATGCCCGTACTAGCCACCCCTCTTTAAACACTCACTGTAATTTTTCTTAAACAGTAAAACGTATACAAACTAAGTTTTTTCATTGATAATAGGGTAGTTTAAAGAATAATATATTTTACTTACACCTGCGCCCCTTTGATCCCCCTGGTATGTAATACACTCATTTGTGATCTTCATAAAAAGCAAATGAGAGTTATAGAATATATCATTTAAATCGGTAAAATGGTGATATGAAAAATAATTTTATTATCCTGTACTCACTTTTCTTTACTCCCCCCCCCCAAAAAAAAAACCTAATATGTTGTGGCCACCACAAGACTTTCTTCTATATTTTCCTATACAAATTCACTCAATAACAAAACAACAACAACAACAACAAAAAAAAAAAAAAAAAAAAAAAAAACGATTTTTTTCCAAGTATTTTTCATTAAAAGTAAAAAAAAATCACTTTAAATTATCACACATTTATAGTTCAACCATTCGTTTTAAAGGTATTGACGAGACCTTTCGAATGATACCCATCTTGAAGATTTACCCCCCCCCCCACATGCACAAATTTTTTTACTAATTAACTACTACTATTATCAATAATTCATATTAATTTTATAATCACAGGTTAAGAATAACTCTCATTATGTACATTTATACGGAATTTTGTCCTATACTGCCATGTTAAAAATTTAGAAAAAATACAATTACAGCGCCACCTGTTGAGCGATTGATCCCCAAATCTAATCAGCATCAGTTTATATCAGGGGCCAACTAAATACCAAGTTTGGTTAAATTTCGTTAAAAAAAAAAAATCGTCTTTTTTTTTGTTAAAAGTAAAAAAAAAAAATCGATATCTTTGTTTTATATTATCACAGATTTATAGTTCAACCATTCGTTTTAAAGGTATTGACGAGACCTTTTGAAAGATACCCATCTTCAAAATTTACTCCGCTCGTGGGGGACTTCCCCCCAGCGAGGCTCCTACACATACAAAATTTTCTTCCCAGTTGACTATCTCTATTATAAATAATTCTTGTAAATTTCATAATGATTACTAAAAAATAATTCTCTTTATGCATATTTATACAAAATTTTGTCTTATATCACCATGTTAAAAATTTAGAAAAAGCGGAATGTCAACGCAACCTGTAAGACAATTTTTACCAAAAGTTGATAGGCACCAATTTATGTCAAGGTGCAACTACATACCAACTTGTATGAAATTCTGCGTTGTAGTTCCTGAGATACAGTTGCCACAAACTTTTGTCACACACACACACACACAGACAGACTGACAGACAGACAGACATTTTCTGAAAATGGTCAAATCGTGTTCTACCGCTCTCAAAACGTGTAAATCCCTCAAAAACCCGAGGTCGAAAATTTTTACGAATCCAATAATTTCTTTTATTGAATATAGAAGAAAGTAAAAAAAAATGTCATACATTATTTTATTTATTTATTTATTTAATTAAAAAAAAAATTGTACATGATTATACAAACTTTTTTTTCTTTTTAAATCGATAATAGGGTAGTTTAAATAGAATATATTTTATTTCCATCTACTCCCCCCCCGCTTGCTTCCCCAGGTGTATAATACAGTCATTGTGATATTCATAAAAAGTAAGTGATTGTTATAGAATATATTATTAAATTCGGTAAAATAGTGATATAAAACATCATCTTATTTTCCTCTGCTCCCCCCTCTTTAATCTCCCACCCCCAAGTATGTCTGACACTTACTATAATTTTTTCACAAGTTGTATGTGATTATAAAATGTTTCATTAAAATCGGTAAGAAGATGACATAAAAACAATTGTTTATTTTCAACCTGCACATAGTCTCCCCCCCCCCTTTTTTCCGCAGGTATATACTAAATACTAAATGAATGTTGTACCAAATCAATTGAAAATCTTTCTTTAAATTCCTTATTTGATTTTTTTTATTTTGCGATTCGCGAAGTGGAAGAATGCCCTTCTTCCGGTGTCCTTTTTTTTTCGGAATCCCCATATCTCTCATTAGTATTCAAACATTTACTATTTTCTTAAATTTTATTTCTAGAAAGTCGTTAAATTATCATATATATCCACTCTTCCGGATCTAGAGGGACAGGGAATACAATTTAATAATACCCCCGCCCCCCCTTTTTTTTTTCTTTAACCTCGTTTATAAGATTAAATAGAATTTAAAATTTATTGTCTAAAGCCCATATGAATCTTAAGATAAGTTTTGTTTTCTGGGGAGATAGGCATGTGTGTACGCAAACATGAATGTTTTTCTGTGCGATTTTTTCCTGGTGAGATTTTTTCCTGGTGCGATTTTTTCCGGGATTCCATTCATAAGTATCTTTTGGACAAAGGTCAAGAAAAAAGTCGATTTTCTTCTTGATTACAATAGTGTCCTTACATACGATATATAATCGAAAAGAAAATACTCTGAAATAGTTCATTTTCAATCTGCAAAATTATTTGATCTTTAGATTTGAGCAGCATAAATCTTCAATTAATTTGGATGTTTCACCAAATAATGTTTATTATTAGAGAGCTGAAAATTCCTATAGGAAAATTTGCCACTTCCGTTTTTGTTGTATAATACATATTTTTAAACCGTTTGACCTTCCCTCGTCCAGTGCTCGTTCAAATATTATTAAGTTTAATTATATATTGTAACCATCTTAACTAATTTTTAAAGTTATTTCTTCAAATTTAACTCAATGTTTTAATCAAAATTTTGCGTTTTTTAGGACGAGCCGAGAAAGAAACCTACCAAATCAACAAGTGGCAGTCCTTGCACCATAATATAATATTATATATATCGTTTTACAATATCCTTTAGACTTATCTTATTTATTTTAAATCACGGAAAAAACAAATTTTTTCTCAATACATTGTTGCTATTATGACATTTTTTTTTTTTTTTTTTTTTTTTTTTTTTTTTTTGGAGGGGGAGGGACGGGAGGAGGGAGGTTAAATCATCCTTCTTCCATTATTTTATTCTTCCCCTACGTAAAGGGCCCAATTTGTGATGATGTGTTTCCTGTCTCAGCCTTAGGGGGTGAGACTCATACCGTGAGCAATTAAAACATAGTTTAACACAAGTGCGACGTAAAAACCATTCAGTCATTATTTCATTCATTCCTTCGAACGGAGTATAAAATTTATTTTCTTTATATGAAAAAAACTTTCGTAATTATGACGTTCGTTTTGAGCCTTAATTACAGGAAACTTGGAAGGTAAAGTTTAAGAATATTGTGTTTGCACCTTAAAACAAACCTGACCTTTAGGTTGGTCATTGTTTTTAGAAAAAAATTATTATTATTATTATTATTTTCCTGAAACATTTTAATATTTGAAGACGCAAATTGCGAAATTTACATCTATTACCTTCATTACGTTTTCGGTTTTTCTATGCTAAACGCTACCTATTGTACATTTTTTGGACTTTTTTTTTTTTTTTTTAAATTATTTAATTGATCGAGTTTCGTAAATCGTTTATAAACCAAATTTTGTGCCAATGAACTATCACACTTGCTGTTTGTAGCGTAACTCCAATTATAAAAACTTATTATTATAATTCATGATCTTTCTTTTTGTAGTTTTTGATTGCGCAGGTCAAGTGAATGATGGTGCTATGGCATACTGTAACAGTCAACCGTGTGCTGAAGGATTTTCTTGCGAGGTAAGGATTTTTTTTTTTTTTTTCTTTCTATTTTTCTTCCTTTTTTCTTTCTTTTTTTTTTTTTTTTTTACCATAAATTTAGTCGTATTTAACTGTTTAGAAAATGTTAATCAGGTAATCTAGGCAAGTGCCAATTGAAATACCGCCCGGAACGCCGCAATGTTTTTTACAGGAAAATTCTAGCAAATTGTACAATTCGCAAGAACAAACAGTTTTATGCAATATACAAAAACGTAACGCAGTAGAATTCCACAGTGTTGATTTTTAGAATGCTGTCACTAAAAAGCTTCATATAGCCAACTTAAAAACAACGATAGGCGATTCTTTAGTAAATATTAATTTTTACGGTATCGTCCCAGAGAGCACCGTCCCTCTCTTCTAAACGATCAAGGGGAGTGACCGTTTTTATTAAAAGCCGTCAGGGAAAAGAGCGATAAAGTCTGACTATGGGAGTCTTTCATTCGCATTTTTATTGTAGTATGTTCCCTCTCTCATTTAAGGTAAACTAATAAAGGAGTAAACAAACAGCTCTTAGACTTAAATTTCTGCTAAGATTTAAACAGGATTACTACTCACTATATGTATGAATGAATTCATATCGATGTTTTTAATTTGTATCAAAATAATTTTAATATCAAAATATTTTTTTTCTATGGGAGGAATATATATATATATATATATATATATCTTTATATATATATTTCTTTTGTGCGTGTGTATGTCACTGAACTCCTCCTAAACGGCTGGACCGAGTTTAATGAAATTTTTTTTCTGTCTTCAGGTGGATTCGAGAATGGTTTAGATTTACAATTCAGTTCAATCGGATAATTGGATCAAAAGATATTAAATAAAAACTCCATTTTAACTTTAAAATGATTAAAAAGAAAAATATATTTGATGCCAAAATAAACAAAATTCAAGTTTATTTATTTTTTTCCGGAAATAAAATATTTTTAACTAGCAGGCTTTGCCCGCTTCGCTGGGCATTATATTTAAATGATTTCTTTGTAACTGAATATATTTCGATTGGCGACTGTTTTCGTCACAGCTTTAGTATGGGACCTCCTTGGCAATATCAAACATTTTTTGAACTTCTCGAATCTATACAACAAAACTATTATTAAAACAAATATTTTCGAAAACAGTCCAATAGCTGGTGTTCATTCTTCGAATAATCTGGAAACAGTTGAAGCTGTTACTCGTACAGTATAAGTCATTATTCGATGAATGTTCTGGGACAGTCCAAAAAATAGTCACTTGTTCCATAGGAATAAAGCAAATAACATCAACTACACCAGAGCAAAAATTTTCGCTCACTCACGAAAAATGTCCAGTCGCTTAGAGCTCAATCCCTAAAGTGCAATGAATCAGAATAGGTCTCTGAATAACTTTGGATCGCAGTGACTACGTACTCTTTTGCAAAAATCAAATCACACCTACTTATAACTTTTGGCGATGGGGCTTGGAGATGACTTCATCGAGAATCCCTTGGTAAGCTCAAGGTCTATGTTCCCGTGTGTCGGAGAGCTTCGAAACATCGGGAACCCTAAACTACCATTTTTCACCAAATTTGGTCGCCCACTCGCCAAGTTTGTCGCCAAGTCTATGCTTTCTATTAAACATATCTTTATTTATTTAAATATTAATTTGAATTAATCAAATATTTCTGCCCGACAGCGTGCAAGTGCAGTCACACACAGCAGCTCATTTATTTGTATGTTAAATTAGCGTAGTGATTGGTATATAAAAAAATAAATAAATAACTAAACATTATCGTGCTACTCAACTTTATTATATCTCTCCCTTGGCGGCTTTTGAATTTTTGTCACCATATTAGCGATTTTTAATTTTTTACTTATTTATTTATTTTTTTTGTATAATTTCTTGCATAAAAATAGAAAGCGTTTTATCGGACACCTTTTCGTTAACATATAAGAACCCTTCATATTCTGTTTATTTTATTAATGGTTTTTAGGTTTAAAATAGTGCTTCATAAAATAAATTTTCTATTTTTAAAACTGCACTTTTTTTTCTATTAAATTATCTACTCAGATAAAAATATATCATTTATGTGACTAGTATTTCAGTTTATTTTTTTTGTTTTGTAATATTTTATAAATTTTATATTTTTCTTGAACTACCTAGATTAAAATCGCTGTTGCTAAATTAAACCTCTTGGCGAAAAATGTTCGGTGTACTTCAACGCAACAATTTAAAAAATCACCCAGTAGGATCTGTAAATAAAACTGATTTTAGTACAACATATATTAGCATCGTAAACTATATTAGCACTTTATCAATGTGTAAAAGAAATTTTAAATTAAAAATGACGTCAATTTTTGTGAGATGCATAATTTTTTTTTTAATTGTTTATTGCTCACGTTCAGATAAATGTATTTATTTTCCTGTTGGAAAAAAAAAATAAACTCGTATTTTTTTTTTTTTTTTTTTCTTTTGGCAACAATTAAATTACGGATAAAATTTAAATGGCTAATTTTTTGCTATTATTAGATTACAAAATTGCTATTTTATGCATAAAAATCACAAAAACAAACTTTTTTTCGGAATAAAAGGCAGCCAACTTTGTAAGTTAGGGTATAAGCTATCTCCATTACAAATTTCATCGAAATCCGTCGAGCAGTTTTGGCGTAAAACTCAGTCAAATAAATTCACGGACATTCACATTTATAATATACATAAGATTTCGCGTGATAAATAATAAAAATTAGAAAAAAAATAATAATAATAATATACTATGAAAATATTTGCGTGTAAATAAATATTTTCATAGAGATACTTGGTATTAGCTTAAAATTTTTAGTACTTTTCTTTCCTACAGTAAAACAAAATTTTTCGTTTTAATTGATACTTTATATGTAACTTATAAAGGTTCTTTTATGTTTTCCCCTTAATTGTAAATAGTAATAATTTCGAATTTATTAGAATTTTTTTTTTTTTTTTTTTTTTTTTTTTTTGTATATATCATAAAACAGTTTTTCCTTTTTTTTTTTTTTTTTTTTTTTTTTTTTTTTTTGTTTTTGTATGGAACAGCTTTAGTTTGGAAAAATTTGAAATTTGGCACCGAAGTAGTACGGACGTTTCTCACCAAGATCGTCAGTTACGCAATTGAGATAGCCATGTTAATTCATCGCAAAAATGGCTAAAAATATTTAAAGTCGACAAGGGGGGGGGAGGTCTATACTAAAGCTGTGCCTTTGTATTTATCTTTATATATATATTTCTTTTGTGCGTGTGTCTGTCACTGAACTCCTCCTAAACGGCTCTACCGAGTTTACTGAAATTTTATATTTGTCTTCAGGTGGATTCGAGAATGGTTTAGATTTACAATTCAGTCCAATTTAAATTGTTTATTTAATTAATTTATCACTTATAATCTGTTGTTGATTTTGGAATGTTTCACATTGGATCCGGCAGACTGCGCTACGATCGTAGTATCGAATATTCAATAATACGCAAGCGAAGTGATGACGTCACTGGCCGTACGTGGATGAAAGAAAAATATTTCCTATGTTAATCGCCCATTGGATTTTTTGTAAAAAATTACTAAAAATCGAGGAAAATTATTTCCCGATTTTAATCCCCATATTTGGGTATAGATATGTATTAGTTATCATGTGCATGCATTAGATTGAGTTGTTTTTGCTGTAAAATTGATAAAATTTAAATTTTTTATCTCAAAACTCTGTCATCCTTGGCGGAAAAAAAAATATCGCCATATCATCTGGAGAACATATTTAATTTCTTTCAAAAATAATGGTTATTTCAACAACTTATATTAAGAGAGTAATATGAAACAATTTCGTATTACGTTTATGATCGCCAAATACAAAAAACGCCAAGGAAGACAGAGTTTTGAAATTTAAAATTAAAATTTTGTCAATTTGAGAGCAAAATAACTCAATCTAACACATGCATACGATAACTAATGCATATCTATACCCAAATACGGGGATTAAAATCGAGAAATAATTTTCCTCGATTTTTAATAATTTTCTATAAAATATCCAATGGGAGATTAACATAGAAAATCTTTTTCTTGCATCCACTGACGGTCAATGACGTCACACTTCGCTTACGTATATTCTACTGTAATTCCAGTTTGTCCCGACAGTTGGTGCTGCGATCAAATTCAGGAAAATATTTTGTAACTTCGTGTTATTATTGTTATATAAAAAATTGTGTCCTAATTGAAATATTACATTAAGATGTAATTAGTGTTTGAAGAGTTTTCAAGTGTGCATAAAAAACTATACATTTTGCAAATTTAGTGCGGAATTGGAGTGAGTATTTTATATAATTTTCTATCAAATTTACACACGCGTTCATTAACAACCACCCTAACCTAAAAATTTATTTGTGTAGCTAATTTATGATATTTTATTTATTTATTTTTTGAATGGAACACCTTTAGTATCGGATCCATTTGGCAAAATTTGAAATTTGGCACCGAAGTAGCTCTGACGCTTCTCGCCAAGATCTTTAGTTTCACAATTGAGATAGCCATTTCAATTCATCGCAAAAATGTCTTAAAATATTTAAAGTCACCAAAGGGGTCTCATACTTTTGTGCGTGTGTATGTCACTGATATTTTATTTATTTATTTATTGTATGGAAAATTTGGCACCGAGGTAGCTCAGACGCTTCTCGCCAAGATCTTTAGTTCCACAATTGAGATAGCCATTTCTATTCGTCGCAAAAATGGCTTAAAATATTTAAAGTCACTAATGGGGTCCCATACTTTTGTGCGTGTGTATGTCACTGGTATTTTATTTATTTATTTTTTGTATGGAACACCTTTAGTATCGGATCCCTTTGGCAAAATTTGAAATTTGGCACCGAAGTATCTCGGACGCTTCTCGCCAAGATCTTTAGTTCCGCAATTGAGATAGCCATTCATCGCAAAAATGGCTTAAAATATTTAGTCACCAAAGGGGTCCCAATTTGTGGCTTAGATTTAGAAAATCCGTGCTTTTCTCACGGCCAATTATATGTTGCGTGTTCCAGGGTTGGAAAACCTTCGAATTTGTTTGTGTGTACTCCTCAAGGATTAACCAAAAATATTGTACATCCAATGGCATTACGATAAATTAAGTTTTTGTAGATTAAAAAAATATACCTGTTATATAATAAATTGAGTTTCAACTTTTTCACCTTTAATTAAAACGAGTTTAAGTTTTTATTTAATACGAACTCTACATTTCACTTCGCTCATACTATACACATACTCACATGCATCAATTGATTGAATTGTGATAAATGTACATGTAATTATGTTAGATATTGTAATAACTTTTTGATAAAAATTTTCATCAAATCTGTCCATATTGTTACAGCTTATTCAAAAAAGACGGAATTTTCATGTGAAATTCGTTGCTATCAGAGATTCTCTCATAAATTGAAATATCTGCCGTATGAAATAAAATTTTGTGCTGTTCGACATTCAGCGGAGGTTTTAAATAACAAGTAGCAAGTAGAAAGTACCAAGTAGCAAGTAGCAAGAAGCAAGTAGCGAAAATTTCGGTAATTAAGCCTTTTACGTTATAATCGGAATTCACAGTCACCGTTCACAGCGCTCCATACCTGTTTCACTTATATACCACATCCTTACACACTTACAATAATTTAGTTATTTTTTTTCTAGCAAAATATTCTCTAGAAATAATTTATATGACAAAACAACGTTTGTCGGGTCAGCTAGTATATATATATACTCGTTAGATTTAACTAAATACTTTTTGGCTATTGGCGGTTTCCTATAATTAAATTGAACAAAATATTCAAATCAAAAAATAAATAAATAAAATAAATATAAATATAAATATATAAATATATTAAAATAGCTTTGATTTGCTTATCCTCACATGTGTGCTTTTTGGATTATTGCTCGTTATTGAGACATTTTACATCTTAAAATTTATTTCTAGTAATAAAAATTAAGGTTAGTTACTCTAGGTTTAACCTAAATTAATTTCAAAATAATTTTTAAACATAAAAATAAAACATATTCTCTTAAATAATACAAATTAACAGCAATTGCTTGTTTAATTTAAAAAATAAAGATAAAACATCTTTTCTTAAATAATACAACTTAACAGCAATTGCTTGATTAATCCTAAAACTTTATAATAGACTTTTATTGTTTATCAGGCTTCCCGAGAGATGGCGCTAGCACACTGATGTATTAATGTTTACTGTAATTATGTATTAATGTTCGCTGTAACTTAATTCCTCTCCATGAAAGATTTCAAGTTTTCTGATTTAAGAAAAAATTTAAATTCAAATAAATTAAACATATAAAGTGAATTTAATTGTTATTGAAATTGTTCAATTGTAAAATCTTTATGGATTAATCGAATATTGTCTGGAATTTATTTTTATTATCATTCTTTTGATGGCAACATGTCACTCTCTATGTTGTGTAATGGCTTGACATTTGGGTAAATCTTTGAATTTTTTTTTTTTTTTCCTCTGGATTCCTTGTAGGTTTGTTTTAATATTTTATTTCATTCCTCTTTCAAAATGGTTTTGTTGCAAGATAGGAGCTTGGGCTATATTTTTTGTTAAAATTAGGTATATAGTTTTACGGAATCTTGAAATTTCTTCTGCTTTAAGGAAGTGCATGTATCCCTGCTGAGCTTTATTTCCTGTGGACTTTTTTTCATGCAATTTAATTTAATTTTTATTTCCTGATACATTTTTAACAAATCTATTGAGAGCCTTCATCAATTTTTCTCACTATATAGTATATATGTATATATATTCATATGTAAATCTAATTAAAAACTACTTTGCTTCTTAAGAATGAAAATTTTTTATTAAAAAATCTGTTTTTAAATATTTTAAATATTTTTTTTTTCGGCTTTTAATAGAAAAATCTGTTTTTTCTTTAATAATTACTATAATACATTTACGTTAATACTTTTAATATTAAAAGTTATAAAGGAAAGCTTTAAAAATATTATTTAATGAAATATTCTAATTACGAAATTAATTTATTTATTAAAAATACTAATTTTAATAATTAAGTTAGTTGAGACTGCTTAATAATATTTCCCGAACTTTTAATTAAAAAGTCTGATTCAGTGGCTTTTAAATTTCTACTAAGATTGAAAAAAAAAGGGGGGTGGGAACTGCTACCCCAACCACAAAAGTCAGGATAATAGAAT
Organism: Salticus scenicus; assembly: GCA_963930645.1. Classification (NCBI taxonomy): domain Eukaryota; kingdom Metazoa; phylum Arthropoda; class Arachnida; order Araneae; family Salticidae; genus Salticus; species Salticus scenicus. The sequence goes on along the minus strand of OZ005652.1, from coordinate 41,890,574 downwards.
TATATATACCGCCAAACAAATATACTAGTTTTTTCAGCAATGGTTTATTACAGAATCTCTCATTGGGAAATTCATAACTTAGAGTTTAATGAAAATCAGTCGAGTATAGATGGCCTACTTTTGTTCACTTTGCGGAAAGTTAAAAGGGAAAAAGATACATTTCACTGAAACAATTAATTCAGTTAAAATTGAGAAAGTGTTTACTAATTCTGGGCTATCCTGAAACAATATTTGCCGCCATTCGCCAAGTTTGTAGCCTACGCTGATTTTGGTCTTTGCATCGATTTTGCGTTAAATTTGGCGATTTGTCGACCGAATTTGGTGATAATTTGTAGTTCAAGGTTGCCAAAATTTGAAAGCTCTGATTTCAATAAAAACAGAGTTCATGATTTTTCCAAAAAGATTCATTGGTTTAGAGCACTGAACTAAATTCTTTGAAAATTCTTTAAATGTAAAAAAAGACTAAAAGAAAATAAAGTGCATTCGTCGACTAGAATTTGCTTATATTTTAAGAATTATTTTCTACACTCAAAAATGTCGGCAACTTTCATGACAATACCATTACGTGTTCTATCTACGAGCAGAATGTTCATTAAAATGCATTTGTCGGCTGGAACCCGTTTTTGTTTTTAAAAATTACTTTCTACACGCAAAAATGTCGGCAATTTTAATAAAAATATCATTACGGGCTGAATATTTATAATATAAAATGCATTTGTCGGCTGGAACCTGCTTTTGCCTTTACGAATTATTTTCTACACGCAAAAATGTCGATAACTTTCATAATAATAGCATTACTGGCTCTATCATTAGCTTATTTTGAAATCTGTATGATGGTATAGGTTATATATAATGGTCAAAACCAAGTATTTCCGAAATGTAAAGTCATAGAAAAACTAAAAAAAAGAGGTGCTCAACTACAGGTTATGATAAACCAATATACCAATTTCCAAAGTTCTACATCCAACCATTTTTGAGTTATGCGAGATACATGCACACATACATACACACGCGCACACAGACATCACGAAAAATCATGTAAAGTCTCTGACATCTCTAAAACTAGAGCTCGTAATAAGACGAAATTTGCAAATGTACAACTAGACATCATGACAGATATACGTATAAATTTGCAATATTTTACAATAGTTGGTTTTTGAGTTATGCAAGACAAAAATTCCATTTCGTAAATCGGGATTTCAATACTTCCTCCTTATATTGTGTATAAGGAAGTAAAAAAACCTGTCAAAATGAATAAATAACGCAATAAATTAAAAGGTATCGCCAACAAGGCGCAAATATTAAAAAGTTGTCATACGGGTCCTACATTAAAGCCGTCCTGTCTGGGGAAGTATGAGAACTAGGTCGTCAAAAATTATTATTATTATTATTATTATTATTATTATTTTTTTTTTTTTTTTTTTTTTTTCAGACGACTTTTTTTTTTTTTTTTTTTGAATGATTTGGTTTAGCTTTCATAAGCGTTTCATACCAGAAAAACTAATAATAATTTGGCTTCTGATGAAGTAAAATTTAAATTGTGTGGTGAAATTGGTATAAAACTTAATTTCAAATTGTAAAGGTAAATGAAAAGAGAACGAAAAATCATCCGGTACACATTGATTATTAACACTTTAGAACAGTACGTACTAGTTTCATCCTATCAATTTCAATGTTCTTCGCCTACGTTATCACACAACGGGCAGAGAGAAGGACTGAAAGGCATACAGATACGCTATTTGAATTCCTAATCGCTCTTAACCTTTTTTGGAAAGTTTTAAAAATGCATAATGATAAGAAAATGCAGCCCCGAGATTCCAACTGCAATTCTTAATGTGCCTGAATATTTTAATGCAGCCCTGTAAATCTGAAGGTTAACCATATCATATTCTATATAAAACATTATTTTAGAATATTAACAATAAATGTGAATAAGTTTATGATATTTACAGTTGAAGGTTACTTAAATATGATTTATAAGAATGTCTGTCCCAAAACGCAATGCAATGGAACTTTTTTGGAGATTTCTGGAAACAAACCAGTTGTAGAGGAGCTATTAATACTATTTTAAATTGGGAACATACAATGGATAACATGTATCATATATTAAAAATTCTGAAAATATATACGAAGGCTGGGGGCGGGAACATGGGAAGATACACACATGGAGAGTAAAACAGACAAATACGAAAATTGAAATCATATTAACAGTTAAAAATCGTTAGAAAGAATTAAAAACACTTAATGTAAACGAAAATGCAATTCCGGCAAATAACTGAATAAATAACGTAACTGAATATTTTCATGAGACCTGTAAATCCAATGCTAATCGCACTGTAGAAAACTTTCTTGTGCATCTATGAAAAACATATTTCAATTTCATTAAGATTTATGTACAGTAATTAAAATTTGGTTTATAGAAATATCTCTCATAGAACGCAATGCTTTGGAATACTTTCGGTTGTACCTGTACACAAACCAGTGGCGGTATTTATTCTATATTTTCTATAGCAAATATCCGATAGTGAACTTGAATAACGTACGTAATAATTTCGGGTCCATTTTCAATAAGGAGCATCCGATAGTGAACAAAAATAACATATATCAGTTTCAAGGAATTCCACGAATATTCACGTTAGTGGGGGCAGAGAGACGGATGGACAGACAAACCGAAATCATTAACACTTTTCAACCATGTTGGAAAGTGTTAAAATGAAATAAACTGCGAAAATTTCGCACGGTTTTGATAGTTTTTAATATTCTTCATCTCTTAACATGTTTTAATTTGCAAATGACCCCCTAAGAAATTCAACTATTATTTTTTTTAACAACACAGAATAAAATAAATTTACATTAAGTTCTTAAAACTGTTGATTCCACGGTTTTGAATGATTTTAGTTGGTATTTTAAAATAAAGGAACTTTTTTTAACTTTCATCATCTCATTAACTTTATAAATAATTCAAAACTAGTACAACTAGTTCAAAACATCTTTATTAAAAATATCAAATTAGTTGAAAAATTGCTTAACTGAGCTTTCGACTCATATTCGTAGAGTCCTCTTCAGAGTTTAAAATACTATAAAAAGCATTTTCGTCAAAAATATATAAAATAAAAAATATAATGGAAATATAGGTCCATAAATATAAAGTTCATTTAAAAAGTAGACCAGTTCATTTAAAAGGTAATAATCAGTTCAATAAAAAGGTAGATTTCATATGTCTTGTTTTACTAGGTCAAAAAGTTCACTTATAATTCAACATATCTTGGTAGTGATAAGTATCTTCGGGAATTATCGCTGAGTACTATATATGCACATGTTTTATCGTTCTAAAAAGTTAACACCTAAAACTTAATACTTGTCTGGAATGACGAATTTCATCAAAAAATATCGTTAAATTTTCCATAAGTCTTGTTTACTATTCACAAAACATTTTTCACATTTATAATTTCACACTCCTCTGTAACGACGGATTTCTTCGAAAATTATCACCAACCACTTGAATAAAATGACAAAAGTTATATGTTTAACAAAATATTCATGAAGACAAGTTATAAATATACAAAAGGAAACCACATTTAAACTCCATGCACGTATAGATCATATTTTAAGTTATAACTATGGATTGCAAAGTTCATCGAGGAATACTTATAACGTGTTAGCATACTGCGTCCGCTGGTGGGAAAATTAACATGAATAATATACGAAACTTTTAATTTACACTGCTGTTTGTAAAAGAATGCAACATCATGAAGAAATCACCAGAATTAAATGAAATTTGCAGCAACTGTCAATTATAGGATGTTACGGAAAATAGTAAAGTTTCAGAGCCACCGTGCATGCGTGGCGTGCGCAGCGCCCTCTGAACTGATGCTGAAAGCGTATAAATAGAGGGCTGTAGCCGTAGCGGGATGTTGAAAATAGTTAATGATTATTTGTTAGTGGCGAACGTTTGGTGAATCCGAAGTATGCCTCCACGACGGAAGAAGGAGAAATTCCAACAATTTTACGGAGTTTGAACGGGGAAAGATTATCGGCCTTCGAGAAGGAGGATATTTCTATCGCGCAGTAGGAGCTCGTGTGCAGCGGAACAGTTCCACAGTGATGCGAGTTTGGAAGTAGTGGACCGACGAGCACCGAACAACTCGAAAAACTGGCAATGGACGACAGAAGGTGACGTCAGAGCGCGATGATCGACAGCTGCTCCGCATGGCGGTGAATGACCGTACAGCTTCCTCCAGGTAGTTGGCAGCACGTTGGTCTATTGCTACAGGTGTACTAAGGTCGGCTTCATCAATTCGTCGACGTCTGCTGCACCGTGTACTACGTGCAAGGGTGCCTTTATACAGGATCCCCTCACGGCAAACCATCGAAGACTGCGTCTGAAATAGGCTCATGAGCACAGAGCCCGGCAAGCTGATTGGCACCAAGTTGTTTTTTCAGATGAATCACGCTTCAATTTGGGGAGCATGATGGACACGTTCGTGTTATACTCTATGCCGGTCAACGCTGCCTTCCAGAGTACGTTATCGAAGGCATTGTGGCCGAACACCCGGAGTTGTGGTATGCTGTGCGATTTCGTATCATGGACGATCCAATTTGCTACGAATTCAGGGTAATCTCAATAGCAACAGGTACATCCGCAAATTGCTACAGCCCGAAGTCGTTCCCTTCCTTCAAGGCATCCCTGGAACTATATTTCAGCAGGATAATGCACGACCGCAAGTTGTCTGTGTTGTCCGGACCTTCTTTGATACAGAATGTGTTCAACCGTTTCTATGGCCAGCGCGATCTCCTGATCTCGCACCAATGAAAATGCTTTATTAATCGTTGAAAAGCGAGTGGCCCGCTACCACTCACCAGAACTATGGTCTATGAACTGTGGCATCCTGTTGAAGCTTCATGAAGGGTTGTATCCGAATATGTCATTCAATCGTTGTTCGATTCAATGCCTAGGCAGATAAGTGTAGTTATTGCTCCCAGAGGTCGCTGCTTTATGCACTGTTTTCACAGGATATATTACTCAAAACTTCCTGAAAATTTAATAAATTGTTCTTCTTACTATAAAGCATGTGCACAATAAATACCGTTCTTATATTCGCATTCCTTCTTGATGTTGCAACTTTAATGAACAGCAGTATATTTTAATAACTCTAGTCAAAGATTATGAATAGAATAAGAGAGATACTCATTTCATACTTCCTTTTCTCTTTTTATAATTTCAATGGCTGCTCTAATAAGGGCAATTCGTTTTTTATTAGTTTGATAAATTATTTTAGCATCTTCAAAAGAAATTTTTATGGGATTTTTACTTGCATACCTTGCAAGTGCTGATTTTTGATAGTTATTTCTTAAATCTTTAATATGTTCTTGAATTCTTTCTTTTAAAGAGTGGGTAGTCATACCGATATAATATAGTTGTTGATTGGAATCATTTTTGAAGGGAATATGATAAGTGCCAGCCATTAAATTAATTGATAGTGGATCGATTTTACGGGTTATAGTATTAGTAATTTTAGGGGGGAGGGGGGGGGTAGCTATGACTTCAAAATTAAAAGTTTTACAAGTAGAATGTAAAATTTCGTGAAGGCCTTGCCAGTAGGAAATAGGGTGTCTAATTTTATTTATAGGGTTACTATTATAATTTTTATTAGTAAATTTATTTATTAAGATATTAATTAGTTTACGCGAAAACCCGTTATTAAAGGCCAAGTTATAAATAAAATTAATTTCATTTTGTAAACCAGTTTCAGTAGAAAAACGTTTATAAGCACGGTTAAGTAAAAATCTAAAATTACCTAATATAAAATTTAAGAGAATGTGAGCAAAATATGGAATGGTAGGTTGCGCAAAATTGGGTTTACGGTAAATTTCAGTTTATAATTTATTATCTTTATGTATGTGGTTAATATCTAAAAAAGGTAGAGATCTGTTGTTTTCATATTCTCTTGCAAATTGAATATTAGGTTTTAATTTATTGATTTCATCTACAAAAGAGGTTATTTCATTAATAGGATAAATCATATTGCTAAAATATCATCTACATAGCGGCACCAAAAATGGGGGCTAGGTATATTTAAATTAAAAATTTCATCTTCGAGTTTGCGCAATTCAAATTCCGCTAGTAATCCAGAAATTGGGTTGCCCGTGGGTGCTCCTGAATTTTGATTGTAGAATTTATGATTAAAAGTAAAGTAATTGGAGTCAAACATTAATTTTAAGGCTTTTCTGATAGCGCTTTTTTCTGCGATGGAATAGTTACTATTATCATTAGGACTATTATCAATTAGAGTATAAAGGTAATCTAAATTAAGAGACGAGTAAAGTTTAAATATATCAAAATTTATTATGGAACTAGCGAGCTTCGCCCGCTAGCGGGTCATTACTTTTAAATGAATCACTATAATTAATGAATCACAATAATGAATTCTCAAAACTGCATTATATTTTCAAAATTGCTTGTTATCACTCATAAACTTCTATTCTTAAGAAAAAAATTTTAAATAAAATTCATTTCTGTTCGGGTAAAAACTCGCACCGGGTCCCCACTTCCTACGACAGTGCAGACCCATGCGCGCTGCGCGCGCACATATTCCTTCTCAACCCAAATTTTATTCTTAACAAAAGAAAATTTTAAAAAATCATTTCTTATCGGGTAAAAAGTCGGACTGCGTCCCTTCTGTCTTCGGCAGCGCAGTTCCGTGCGCGCGCGTATCTCTTCCGCACCCTTCCTGCCCCTCCTAATTAACCTATATATATGCCAATTCTGAACGGTCTAACTCAATTTCTATGTTATTGACCCCCCTGCTCCCCGCCCAATAATTTTACACTTTCAAAAATATTCTCATTCGATTTGTAATCTCCATAACCATATATATATATACCAATTTTAAACGGTCTAACTCAATTTCTAATTTTTGCCCCCTTTTGCCTAAACTTTCGAAAATATCCTAATTCGACTCGTGGGCCACCAAAAACTGCATACACCAATTTTCATCGGTCAAACTCAATTTCTAATTTTTTATCCACTGTAGTGCCCTCTATTGGTTAAATTTAATGTATGTTTTTGGATAATATAAAAGTACTTTAAAATATCTTTCGAATTATTTATTAAAAATAATTTACTCATAATTAGAATTTGAAATATTGAAAATTTAAAATATTACAGCGCCATCTGGTGGTAGAAGTTTCTGGAATCTACTGCTCAATTCCAAATCAACACAGCTTTCAAATGATGTTTTACTTATGAAATTATTTTAATTAGTAGCTGAAATACAAAAGAAAACCTAATCAGGACACCTTAAAACGTGTAAATCAGGTGAAATCACGAATCCCACTTTCGATAATATAAAAGTAATTTAAAATACCTTTCGAATGATGTATTAAAAGTAATTTTATCATAATTAGAATTTGAAATCCGCGTATTAGAATAAAATTCAATTTGCAATTAAATTGTAATTTTTTCATTAATTCTCCGAAATCGATGAAATTTGAACTGCAAGTTTGTCTTGTGATGTACACTCAGTATAGTGCTCTCTCACACTCTTGTGATGTACACTCAGTTTTGTGCGCGGGAGAGAAAAAAAGAAGAATTTTGAAATTTGCAATTTTTAATCACAGTCAAAAAACACGTAACACAGGAAGTAAAACATTTCTTATTTTATCTTTGTGAATGGGAGTTGCCATGATAACCAAAATATCACGTATTCTGACACGAATCGTTCGGCAAACGCGGTATGCTTGCATTGAGAATTTTATTAAAATGAATGGCGTTATGCATAAAATTAAAAAATTTATAACTGGTTCAGTTTTTGAAATAATCTCTCAATCTTTTGAAATCTGTTTCGTCTCATCGAGATCTATATACAAAATAAATAAATAAATAAATAAATAAATAAAAATGATTTATCTCCAAAAGATTTTGAGTTATAAAATGTTTTGTGAAAAAATAGATATTTCGTAAAATCTAAAAAATATGGATCGTTAATCCGTATTTTGTTAAAATTTTTGTATGGTTCGAAAGAGGATTAAATGACCTTTCAAAATACATTCAGTTTTGTGCGCGGGAAAGAAAAATTGAAGAAATTTGAAATTTGCTATTTTTAATCACAGTCAAAAAACACGTGACCTCAATCAGTAACACAGGAAGTAAAAAAATTATTCTTTCATGTCTGTGAATGGGAGTTGCCATGATAAACAAAATATCACGTATTCTAATACGAATCAATCGTCAAACGTGGTATGCTTGCATTGAGAATTTTATGAAAATGAATGGCGTTATGCATTAAATTAAAAAAAAATATATTATATCTGGTTTTTGAAATAATCTCTCAAACTTTTGAAATCTGTTTCGTCTCATCGAGATCTTATACAAAAAAAAAAAAAAAAAAAAAAAAAAAAAAGAAAGAAAAGAAAGAAAGAAAGAAAAAAAAGAAAAAAAGAAAAAAAAGAAAAAAAGAAAGGAAAGAAATGATTTATCTCTAAAAGATTTTGAGTTATAAAAAGTTTTGTGAAAAAATAGATGTTTCGTAAAATATAGAAATACGGATAGCTAATCCGTATTTTGTTAAAATTTTTTTATGGTTCGAAAGAGGATTAAATGACCTTTCAAAATACACTCAGTTTTGTGCGCGGGAAAGAAAAATGGAAGAATTTTGAAATTTGCAATTTTTAATCACAGTCAAAAAAAACGTAGCACAGGAAGTAAAAAATTTCTTCATTTACCTTTGTGAATGGGAGCTGCCATGATGACCAAAATATCACGTATTCTGATACGAATCGATCGGCAAACGCGGTATGCTTGCATTGAGAATTTTATGAAAATGAATGACGTTATGCATTAAAAAAAAAAAAAGAAAGAAAATTATAACTGGTTCAGTGTTTGAAATAATCTCTCAATCTTTTGAAATCTGTTTCGTCTCGTCGAGATCTTATACAAAAAAAAAAAAAAAAAAAAAAGAAAAGAAATGATTTATCTCTAAAAGGTTTTGAGTTATAAAAAGTTTTGTGAAAAAAATAGATGTTTCGTAAAATATAGAAATACGGATCGCTAATCCGTATTTTGGTAAAAAAAATTATGGTTCGAAAGAGGATTAAATGACCTTTCAAAATACACTCAGTTTTGTGCGCGGGAAAGAAAAATGGAAGAATTTTGAAATTTGCAATTTTTAATCACAGTCAAAAAACACGTAGCACAGGAAGTAAAAAATTTCTTCATTTATCTTTGTGAATGGGAGCTGCCATGATGACCAAAATATCACGTATTCTGATACGAATCGATCGGCAAACGCGGTATGCTTGCATTGAGAATTTTATGAAAATGAATGGCGTTATGCATTAAAAAAAAAAAAAAAGAAAGAAAATTATAACTGGTTCAGTGTTTGAAATAATCTCTCAATCTTTTGAAATCTGTTTCGTCTCGTCGAGATCTTATACAAAAAAAAAAAAAAAAAAAAAAAAAGAAAGAAAGAAAGAAAAAAAAAAAAAAAAAAAAAAAAGAAAAGAAATGATTTATCTCTAAAAGGTTTTGAGTTATAAAAAGTTTTGTGAAAAAAATAGATGTTTCGTAAAATATAGAAATATGGATCGCTAATCCGTATTTTGTTAAAAAAAATTATGGTTCGAAAGAGGATTAAATGACCTTTCAAAATACACTCAGTTTTGTGCGCGGGAAAGAAAAATGGAAGAATTTTGAAATTTGCAATTTTTAATCACAGTCAAAAAACACGTAGTACAGGAAGTAAAAAATTTCTTCTTTTATCTTTGTGAATGGGAGCTGCCATGATGACCAAAATATCACGTATTCTGATACGAATCGATCGGCAAACGCGGTATGCTTGCATTGAGAATTTTATGAAAATGAATGGCGTTATGCATTAAAAAAAAAAAAAAGAAAGAAAATTATAACTGGTTCAGTGTTTGAAATAATCTCTCAATCTTTTGAAATCTGTTTCGTCTCGTCGAGATCTTATACAAAAAAAAAAAAGAAAAAGAAAAAGAAAAAGAAAGAAAGAAAGAAAGAAAAAAAAAGAAAAGAAAAGAAATGATTTATCTCTAAAAGATTTTGAGTTATAAAAAGTTTTGTGAAAAAAATAGATGTTTCGTAAAATATAGAAATACGGATCGCTAATCCGTATTTTGGTAAAAAAAATTATGGTTCGAAAGAGGATTAAATGACCTTTCAAAATACACTCAGTTTTGTGCGCGGGAAAGAAAAATGGAAGAATTTTGAAATTTGCAATTTTTAATCACAGTCAAAAAACACGTAGCACAGGAAGTAAAAAATTTCTTCATTTATCTTTGTGAATGGGAGCTGCCATGATGACCAAAATATCACGTATTCTGATACGAATCGATCGGCAAACGCGGTATGCTTGCATTGAGAATTTTATGAAAATGAATGGCGTTATGCATTAAAAAAAAAAAAAAAAGAAAGAAAATTATAACTGGTTCAGTGTTTGAAATAATCTCTCAATCTTTTGAAATCTGTTTCGTCTCGTCGAGATCTTATACAAAAAAAAAAAAAAAAAAAAAAAAAAAAAGAAAAGAAAGAAAGAAAGAAAAAAAAAAAAAAAGAAAAGAAATGATTTATCTCTAAAAGGTTTTGAGTTATAAAAAGTTTTGTGAAAAAAATAGATGTTTCGTAAAATATAGAAATATGGATCGCTAATCCGTATTTTGTTAAAAAAAATTATGGTTCGAAAGAGGATTAAATGACCTTTCAAAATACACTCAGTTTTGTGCGCGGGAAAGAAAAATGGAAGAATTTTGAAATTTGCAATTTTTAATCACAGTCAAAAAACACGTAGCACAGGAAGTAAAAAATTTCTTCTTTTATCTTTGTGAATGGGAGCTGCCATGATGACCAAAATATCACGTATTCTGATACGAATCGATCGGCAAACGCGGTATGCTTGCATTGAGAATTTTATGAAAATGAATGGCGTTATGCATTAAAAAAAAAAAAAAAGAAAGAAAATTATAACTGGTTCAGTGTTTGAAATAATCTCTCAATCTTTTGAAATCTGTTTCGTCTCGTCGAGATCTTATACAAAAAAAAAAAAAAGAAAAAGAAAAAGAAAAAGAAAGAAAGAAAGAAAGAAAGAAAAAAAAAGAAAAGAAAAGAAATGATTTATCTCTAAAAGGTTTTGAGTTATAAAAAGTTTTGTGAACAAAATAGATGTTTCGTAAAATATAGAAATATGGATCGCTAATCCGTATTTTGTTAAAAAAAATTATGGTTCGAAAGAGGATTAAATGACCTTTCAAAATATACCGGTTGTTAAGAAATGAGACAATTAGTCTTTCGTAGTGTGCAGTTCAAAAAGGACGATCGAAAAAAAGAGAAATTTTGGATCCCTTTTTATAACATTTTTAAAAATATAAAAAATTCGTATTAAAAAAAAAAAATGTATCTTAAGAATCGGTAATAAATGCTCTTTCTCGTGATTACAAGCGTATTTTCAATATCTCGAATCGTTGAGCAGGGATCGCTTTACAAAAACGCGTGTAAGTTTCTCTCTCTGCTTCTTCTTTTGAGGAACGCGCTGGAGGGTGAAAATTACGATCGGCACGTTTTTTGATTAGACATAGGTCCACGTTTTAATTAATATCTCTGCTAATTAAGGTCTCATCGATTAACAAATGGTCAGTACGTCGAGGGGGAGAAATTCCACGTCGTTTGGTAACGCTTTCGAGCCGCTGCGATCATTTGCGCCGGAACTTTAGCTGCCATAAGGAATTTTTCACAGACAGACAGATTCACAAATGCGCGCAGATTTTAATAATAGTAGAGATGATCGTTTTCAATATTGATATCTTTAAGTTTACAAATTAAATCTTCAGTGGAATTAATAACAAGAGGAGAGGGGGGATAAGACTTTTTAGAATTGGAACGAGACTTTTCTCTAATTAATAAGTAGGGGAGATAAACTTAGCAACTATGGCTCTTAATTTTGCGATTTTTTTACGATTTTTTTATATTTACCATTCAGACGTGAGGTAGTAGCGAATTTATTATATTTCACCAAATTTTTTATATCTTCAGTCCATCTTTTATCAGTTGTTTCACTTTACGTTGTGCAGTAGGGGTAGGGTCACGTTTAAGTTCAGTACAATTCATTTCTTCAATAGTGTTTTCCATTTTTTTCAATATATTCAGTAGTATCCATAATAGCAATTTTTTTAGTTTTACCCGTATTTATAATTATTATAGATCAATCTTTTTTCAGAATTTTTAAAGTTTTTTCTTCTTTTTTGAAAGTATATTGTCTTTTTTGTTGTGGTTGTTTAAGGAATTTGTCAGTTTTAGTATATAAATGACTTCATAAACTTTCTTGCTTATCTGGATGAGCTTGAACGACGTTTACAATTTCGGCAATATAATCACGGAATTTAGGAGTCTTACGAAAAATAAAGTTTGGGCCTAAACTTAAAGTTTTTCTTCATATTGAAATTCTTCTTAGATACGTTAATAAATGGTTGAGGCTGAAAAATGGGTTGGTTTTGCGTTGTCGACATTTATTGTATTACACCTTGAATTTACTAAGATGCCCGCCAATATCCGAATTTTACCATTTATTTTATTTATTTATTTCTTTATTTTCTTTCAACTGTCTTAAAATATTATGTCAGATCTGTCAAAACATTTACATTTTTCAAAAACTAATGATAAGTGAGAAATTCATCCTTGATATTATGTAAAAATTAATTACTGATTTCGATATCAGAGGCCATCGCCATACATAAATTGGAGAGATTCTAATCATTTATTGGCAATATCTTATGAGTAAGTATTGATGACAGCTTCTGAATATTTGATGGCGATATCGTCTGAATAAGTATTGATGTTCGCTTCTGAATAATTGTTGACGATATCTTCTGGATATATATTGATGATGATTTCTTAATATTTGTTGGCGATATTTTCTGGATATGTATTGATGACGGCATCTGAATATTTGTTGACTATACATTCTGGATATAACTAACAAATATCAAGGGGGAAAAAATTAAACACCCTCTTTTCCCATGAAAGTTTATTTGGCTGTTGGAAGATAAAAAACGCTTTCGAATAATTTATAGCAAAAGCAAATAATCTTATAATAGAAAAAAATGATCGTTTTTTCTGACCTTTTTTTTTTCTTTAAATCAGCTAATGTTCTGTTAATCTTGTATAAGTTTATATATATATACAGGGTGATTGTAAAAAAACTGCCCCGATATATGACACCATAGCTGTCATACTGTTTACAGTAACTGAATAAAATTTTGGTGGAAAGTATTTTGAGGTATGCGCTCAAGAATCATATAAAAAACAACTGTTAAACTCTAACAGTTACGGTTACAGTAACAAAATTTCAAAAATTTTAAATGGCAACACTTACTTTTTTTTTTATTGAAATGGAATCTCCATAGCAAAATACTATAAACAGCGTTGGAACGGTACCTGTAGCACGAAAATCGTTAGCGCTAGCAGGCTAAGAAAAAAAGAAAGAAAAAATAACTGTTATGTGCCTACCAGAGAACGACTTTCATTTTTTTAATGACGTTACATTTTACACTGAGTCTTTAGTTCAGACTAAAGTCTACTGATTCAGCTTCGAACCGAAAAGAAGAGATCACGATATCTTTCATTTCGTGTGAGGCTACTGAATAAAGGCTTTAATTTCGTTGTTAATCGTAAGACGCCGTCATGACTGACGTCATCGCACTACGTAAAAATCAAGTCATTGTGAAATGGCAATCAAAATCGATTTTGATGATGATAATGATGTTTCCCAGTAAGCGGCATATTGTTCACAGAGCAAGAAAGCAAGATACCCATCACACATTTCACAATGCCTTATTTTTCACTTAGTGTGATGACGTCAGTTATGACGCTCTCTTACGACTAACAACGAAATTAAAACCTTTATTCAGTAGACCTACATGAAATTAAAGATACCATGGTCTCTTCTTCTCCTTTCGAAGCAGAATCAGTAGACATTAATGAGAGCCGAAGACTCAGTGTGAAATGTGACGTCATTAAGAAAATGAAAGTCGTACTCTGGTAGGCACATCACAACTGTTTTCTATTTTTTTTAGTATGCCTAGCGTTGGTGATTTCATGCTAGAGGTATCGTTCCAACGCTATTCATGGTTTTTTTGCTATGGAGATCCCACGCCAATAAAAATAATCTGATGTGTCACTCACACGACTTTCTCTTACCCTGAAATTTAGTACTATAAATACAGGTTGCAGATTAATAGGTAAGATAACGTGTACTGTTACGTACACATATGTTAAAAAATTCATATTAGGCATCTGAAGATTTTTATATGATAATTAGTTCTGTGTGAGGGGGGCTACCGCCCCCCTCAATCCCCCGTTTCATTAATGCACCTACATTTATATAGAATTTAATTCGATTATTAAAAAATATTTCTCTTTTTAAAAAATAATTTATTAAAATTATTATTTAAAAAAATTATCTTTTATGATAAGGCAGAAAATTTCCATATTAGAGAAGAAGTATAACACCAAATATCCAAAAAAAGTCCATTTTATTCTCAATATTAAAAAAAAAAAAAAAAAAAAAAGTACGATTTATTTCAAAGTTTTTTTTTTTTTTTTTTTTTTTTTTGTTAAAAGTAAAAAAAAAAAAAAAAAAAAAAAAAAAAAAAAATCGATAACTTTGTTTTAAATTATCGCAGATCGATGGTTCAACCATTCGTTTTAAAGGTATTGGCGAGCTCTTTTGAAGGATATCCATCATGAAAATTTACTCCCCTCGAGGGGGGACTTTCCCCCCCTGCGGGGGATTCGAGGTTCCTACATACACAAAAAATTTTTCCCAGTTAACTGTCTCTATTACAAAAAATATATAATTGTTTCATTTGGCTTAGTGCAGTCTATAGACGTTAAACTCTATTTTCCTGCAATTTCTCCCATAGACGTAATGTATTAGAATTCTTTTGATTGTCCCTGTACACGAACCATTTGCTTGATCTTAACGAAAAGCTTACTGTAGCATCCCTATATGATACACATTTAGAATACCAAGTTTGAACTTTCTGCCATAATTTGTTTTTGAGATATGCTGATAACAGACAGACACACAGACACACACACAGACACACACACACACACACACACACAGACGTACACACAGACCATTTTTTAAAAACATGATTTTCGTATTCAGGGGACCTCAAAACGTGTAAATATAACAAAATCTCGCGTTCGAAAATTTGACACAAAAGCAATACTTTCTCTACCTTATGGGTAAGAGAAAGTAAAAAATTGGTGTTGCTATTTGAAATTTTCGAAATTTTGTCACTGTAACAGTAACTGTTAGCGGTTAACTGTTGTTTTTTATATAATCCTTGAGCGCATACCTCAAAATACCTTCCACCAAATTTTTATTCAGTTTCTCGGAACGGTAGGGTAGCTATGGTCTCATATATCGGGGTAGTTTTTTTTAATCACTCTGTATATATATATATATATATATATATATATATATATATAGAAAACAATTGACAGGAAAATTTATAAAAATATAAGTTTTACTGATAAGAAAAACCAATAGGAGAATTACAAACCAATGCGCAAGATTGCAGCGAAAGGAAATGCAAAACTTTGATATAGTAATATATAAATGCAGAAATATATAAACAAATGAATGAAGTTAAATGTAGAAAAATATATACACAAATGAATGAAATTATACCCCAAAAAACACTGAGATCTTCATCAGGGAGGCCCCTCAGTGTAGGGGTGAATGAGAAGTTTCTGAAAGGACAGTAGCTATAAGCTAATAACTATCCTTAGCCCCCAACTTCTCACCAAACAGAAAACCACCAATAACTGGAGAGAAATCAAACATACATATAATGTATAAAACTACTAAAAATATTTTATAAAATTATCAAATTGTAAAAGTTACAAAATTACATCAATTCATTTAAAAATATATACAGTACAAAAGAGAATTACCGAAGGTAAACAAGAAGGTATAAAAAGAAATAAAAATTACAACCTTTCAACTGGAACATAAACTATCTTCGGCCAACGGGGCTACTCGTTGGTACTTCAATATCGCCCTTAAATGAGGAAGTAGAACCAACCGAGACAGGAAAACTCTGAAAAGTCACAGTTAAAAATTGTGACGGGAAACAGTTAATTTGCAAGGTACTTTTTAAGTCTTCAAGAGCATATTTTAAATCTTCTTCATTATTGCAAATAGAATGAATTCTTTTAAGCTGTGCGAACATAATATTTTTTAAAACTTTTCTACTCATATTTGAAAACCAATTAGTAAGACTATTAACTTTAAAATTAAAATCCTTTCTTTTATCATATAATCCAATTAGCCATTTATTTTCATTTCTCTTTATATTTAAATCTAGGAAAGAAATTTTATCGGTATCTGTACGGTTCAAAACCAATTCCTTAGGATATATTTTTTTAGAGATATTTTCGAAACAATTACAGTTAAAAACAATTAAATCATCTATATATCTAAAGAAAGTAATATTTATAAATTTTTTTTCGAAAAAATATAAAAATAAGTTTGCGAAAGCACTCGAAAAACTTGTTCCCATTGGGATCCCCCTCCGCTGTAAAAAGTAATCTTTCCCGTTAAACAAAACGTTTTCAAAAATACAAAACCTGATAAGATTAGTCCAATAATTTTTATCACAATTTAAGTAGCTGCCAAATTCATCATAAATGCTTTCAAAAACTTCAATTACCAAGTTATGTGAAATACTGCCAAACAAATTTTCAAAGTCATAGGTATTTACGGAAGTAATGCTTTCTGAATTATTCCTGAAATATTCTAAGACTTTCTGGTTATTATTTATAATGTTACAATCATTAGCAGAATTAATTACTTTTAAAACTGAATTTAAATATTTAAACAAGATTTTACCGGCTTTATCATTATAGCTATTAGTACCACAGGTGACAAAACGAAATTTAACTGGATTTTTATGAAATTTCACAGTAACGAAAAGATATGGAAAATTAAAACAATTTCTGCTTAAACTTAGTTTTTTATCGAAGGCCAATATACGTTTTTTGATAATAGAGGCGTTGTCAGTTAATTTATTGAAAGAACTATTACTTGAATATTCCTTTAAAAGAAGATTTTTATAAAAAACTTTACAAATAATAGCAAAATTACTATTAGCTTTATCAACAGTAGCAATAATAAATTTATCTTTTAAATTTTCAATACTTTTTTTAAGTTCAGCACTATAATTAAATTCATCAAGGTTTAATCTACTATAGTAATTTCTAAGGAAAAGCAATTGTTTCTTAAAAAGGTACAAAAAATTTAAATTTCCATTGTTTAAAGTCTTCAAAAGGCCAGCTATATTTATAAGAAATTTTTAAAATAAAAATGTCTAAATCTTTTTCTATAAAATCAATGATTTTTTTATGGCTATAATTAAAATTCATCCTGAAGCTTGATCCCAAATTCATAATACTTTTTAGATGATCATCTTCAATTATATTCAAATTTCCTGAGACAATATGACCATAATAAGGATCAATAAAATCTTTTTAACTATCCGTATTGCAATAACATTCATCTTCTTTAATTAAACTAATACATCTACTATATTGATTATAATTGCAAATCAAATTTTTTAAAGTTTTATCATAATTATTAGCAATCCTAATATTGAATCTGTTTTTTAAAGGAAATAAACTTTCACAAGCTTTCAAAACTTTATTAAATTTAATGGAGTCAAAAATTTTATCTCTGAACGACAAAACCAAATTTTCCTGAGGGTGTTCTTTCGAATTCCCCTCTTTATCCAAATCATAGTTACCAATTTTATGTTTAAATAAATCCAAAATAATATCTTTAATTAAAATATTTTTAAAACAATAGCTTTTTAATTTATTTCTAATGAACCACTTTATATCCTTATTTTTGAAACTGAAGACCTTGGTAATAAAAGACCTTGAAAAATAAGGATATAAAGTGGTTCATTAGAAATAAATTAAAAAGCTATTGTTTTAAAAATATTTTAATTAAAGATATTATTTTGGATTTATTTAAACATAAAATTGGTAACTATGATTTGGATAAAGAGGGGAATTCTAAAGAACACCCTCAGGAAAATTTGGTTTTGTCGTTCAGAGATAAAATTTTTGACTCCATTAAATTTAAAAAAGTTTTGAAAGCTTGTGAAAGTTTATTTCCTTTAAAAAACAGTCTCAATATTAGGATTGCTAATAGTTATGATAAAACTTTAAAAAATTTGATTTGCAATTATAATCAATATAGTAGATGCATTAGTTTAATTAAAGAAGATGAATGTTATTGCAATACGGATAGTTTAAAAGATTTTATTGATCCTTATTATGGTCATATTGTCTCAGGAAATTTGAATATAATTGAAGATGATCATCTAAAAAGTATTATGAATTTGGGATCAAGCTTCAGGTTGAATTTTAATTATAGCCATAAAAAAATCATTGATTTTATAGAAAAAGATTTAGACATTTTTATTTTAAAAATTTCTTATAAATATAGCTGGCCTTTTGAAGACTTTAAACAATGGAAATTTAAATTTTTTGTACCTTTTTAAGAAACAATTGCTGTTCCTTAGAAATTACTATAGTAGATTAAACCTTGATGAATTTAATTATAGTGCTGAACTTAAAAAAAGTATTGAAAATTTAAAAGATAAATTTATTATTGCTACTGTTGATAAAGCTAATAGTAATTTTGCTATTATTTGTAAAGTTTTTTATAAAAATCTTCTTTTAAAGGAATATTCAAGTAATAGTTCTTTCAATAAATTAACTGACAACCCCTCTATTATCAAAAAACGTATATTGGCCTTCGATAAAAAACTAAGTTTAAGCAGAAATTGTTTTAATTTTCCATATCTTTTCGTTACTGTAAAATTTCATAAAAATCCAGTTAAATTTCGTTTTGTCACCTGTGGTACTAATAGCTATAATGATAAAGCCGGTAAAATCTTGTTTAAATATTTAAATTCAGTTTTGAAAGTAATTAATTCTGCTAATGATTGTAACATTATAAATAATAACCAGAAAGTCTTAGAATATTTCAGGAATAATTCAGAAAGCATTACTTCCGTAAATACCTATGACTTTGAAAATTTGTTTGGCAGTATTTCACATAACTTGGTAATTGAAGTTTTTGAAAGCATTTATGATGAATTTGGCAGCTACTTAAATTGTGATAAAAATTATTGGACTAATCTTATCAGGTTTTGTATTTTTGAAAACGTTTTGTTTAACGGGAAAGATTACTTTTTACAGCGGAGGGAGATCCCAATGGGAACGAGTTTTTCGAGTGCTTTCGCAAACTTATTTTTATATTTTTTCGAAAAAAATTTTATAAATATTACTTTCTTTAGATATATAGATGATTTAAATGTTTTTAACTGTAATTGTTTCGAAAATATCTCTAAAAAAATATATCCTAAGGAATTGGTTTTGAACCGTACAGATACCGATAAAATTTCTTTCCTAGATTTAAATATAAAGAGAAATGAAAATAAATGGCTAATTGGATTATATGATAAAAGAAAGGATTTTAATTTTAAAGTTAATAGTCTTACTAATTGGTTTTCAAATATGAGT
Source organism: Salticus scenicus (assembly GCA_963930645.1). NCBI lineage: Eukaryota > Metazoa > Arthropoda > Arachnida > Araneae > Salticidae > Salticus > Salticus scenicus. Next base: position 41,870,956 of record OZ005652.1, on the reverse strand, counting down.
AGAAAAGTTTTAAAAAATATTATGTTCGCACAGCTTAAAAGAATTCATTCTATTTGCAATAATGAAGAAGATTTAAAATATGCTCTTGAAGACTTAAAAAGTACCTTGCAAATTAACTGTTTCCCGTCACAATTTTTAACTGTGACTTTTCAGAGTTTTCCTGTCTCGGTTGGTTCTACTTCCTCATTTAAGGGCGATATTGAAGTACCAACGAGTAGCCCCGTTGGCCGAAGATAGTTTATGTTCCAGTTGAAAGGTTGTAATTTTTATTTCTTTTTATACCTTCTTGTTTACCTTCGGTAATTCTCTTTTGTACTGTATATATTTTTAAATGAATTGATGTAATTTTGTAACTTTTACAATTTGATAATTTTATAAAATATTTTTAGTAGTTTTATACATTATATGTATGTTTGATTTCTCTCCAGTTATTGGTGGTTTTCTGTTTGGTGAGAAGTTGGGGGCTAAGGATAGTTATTAGCTTATAGCTACTGTCCTTTCAGAAACTTCTCATTCACCCCTACACTGAGGGGCCTCCCTGATGAAGATCTCAGTGTTTTTTGGGGTATAATTTCATTCATTTGTGTATATATTTTTCTACATTTAACTTCATTCATTTGTTTATATATTTCTGCATTTATATATTACTATGTATATATATATATATATATATATATATATATATATATATATATATATATATATGTGTGTGTGTATATATATATATACATACATACATATATATATACATTAACATAACATTTGCATATTGTTAAACAAATTTTTATTTATTTTCCAGGAAGAAAAAAGAGAAGATGATCCAACTCGTTTAGTTATTGTTGCAGACGGCCCTCAAATACCCGAAATGTTCAACAGAAATTGTGTCAAAAAAACGTGAGGGATAACTTTTTCTAAAAATCTATGTCTGATGCTGAATACCTTGCGTTATTTTGTCTTCAATAAATTGGATAATCACTGATGCTTAAACAAACAACTATTATCTGTAACAATCCAATTTCTATTAACATTGTTTGAATTTATGAAGAAGGAATAAAGATATCTTAATGAAGTATATAACAAAAAAATTTTTTTTTTCTTTACTGATCTTTATTGATGAACTAGCTGAAACATCTGACAATTTCTGTACTCACCTGAAAAAAAAAAAAAAAAAAAACCTAGCATATTGTGGCTATCACAAGACTTTCTTTTATATATTCTTACAAAAATTCATGCATTACATATTATTCATTAAATTATTATTTTTCTGTATATTAATAGGCAAGCATAAAATTTGTGGTACACTATTTGTGGTACATATTAATTATGGGAGTAGAGGGTTGAAAATGGAATCATTCGAAAAGTACAGTTAGTCAGATGTGCAGAATACAAAAATTATTTTCTTACGATGTCAAGAATGTATATTTAAAAAAACTTTTTTCTTTCTTTTTTTTTTCTTTTTTCATTATTCCCTTTCATACACATATTCTTTTACATTAAAAAATACACAAAAGTAGAAAGTTGTTAAATCTGGCAATTTCTTAAAATTCAAATAAAACCATTGACACAGTAATCTGTTTAATGTAGCATCACTATACTCTCGACTACAGATTTTTTATTCTAACAAGGAGTGTCTCCATAGGCACATACACAAAAAATTTTGAAAAAATTACGGAATACTCTCCTAACGAGGTTATGTATGTTTGTAAAAAAAAAAAAAAAAAAAAAAAAAAAAACTGGCAGAATCACTATATACCGTTCTTAAATAATATTGAAAATGTCCGATTCATGGCTATTTATCGCTTGTTGGCGATACAATGAAAACTAATGCAAAACGATTTTTTGATAAATACTCATTATAGAAAAACTTTTAATTACTCTTCATACTAAACTAGTTTAAGAAAGTTTCCTTAAAATAAATAAACTTTTTAACTACAATTTTGTCAAAATATATATAATTAAACCCAACGATCAAATTATATAACTTTTAGTTTAACGTTAAATACCTAAACTAAATTTAATATTCACTTGAGTTTTAAATATTATGGCTTAAAACAGAACAGTACGCACATTTATTTATATTGCATAATAAACAAAAAAGAACTTACATAACACTTTAGAAATGGAACAATGGTAAACGGCAATCGCTTATCAGTGCGCTGTTTTGTATTTTCTAAGAAGATCGATTTCACAACCAGTAATTTAGATGAAAATTTAAATTGATAGAAATTAATTCAAAGTTAAATTTAAATTTGTAATTTAAGTATAGATTACACATTAATATTGAAAATTCACAACTTTTATTATTATTGTTATTATTATTATTTACTTTTTATTACACTGATTAGATAAAATTTAACAAATAACTTTTTTAACATTACGTGCTAAATTAATTTAAATAAGTTCAACTTAAAAGAATACATTTGCATATCTGCAATTTTTGAACCGTGTATATTTTGTTATTTTATTGAAACTTAAACCAAATTTTAATGGAAAATTATAATGAATTGAAATTTTCAAGCTTTTAATGAATTTAAATAATAATAATAGATTAGAAGGCGGTGTAAAACAGATATTTGGATTAGCAAAAATGCACAAAATCAAATTTATTTGTATGAGCATACCTATGACATTGAAATATGCTTCATTAGAGATATAATTCTCCCCACCTCCTCCCTAAAGAAAAAAGGATTTTATTTCTTTCCTATTTTCTTTACGATTACACCCCGCGACAAAAAGATAGGTACAAAGGGTTTTTTATTTCATTTTTCATAAAATAACATTATCTAAATTGTGCTTATCATTTATTATTATCATAAAATAACACTATTCCCGGACTGATTTTTGTTTTATGACTAATTTAGAAAAAATTTAAGACTACACACCGCGACAAAAAGGTAGGAACAAAGTTTTTTTTTTTTTTTTTTTTTTTTTTTTTTAAATTTTGAATACGATTTAAATATTTAATACGTTTTTGATGTAATAATATTTTGATATGATAATAAATGATCAGCACAATTTAGATAATGTTATTTCTTAAAAAAAAAAAAAAAAAAAAAAACCTTTGTTCCTATCTTTGTGTCGCGGAGTGTAGTCTTAAATTAGAAAAATTTTAGTCTTAAATTTTTTCTGAATTAGTCTTAAAACAAAAATTAGTCCGGGAATAGTGTTATTTTATGATATTAATAAATGATAAGCACAATTTAGATAATGTTATTTTATGAAAAATATCAAAGAAAACACCCTTTGTACCTATATTTTTGTCGCAGGGTGTAGTTACATTTTCTGTTTGTTTCTCCCAATGACACAATTCACGATTTTTTTTTTTTTTTTAAATACATATTTAAACTTTGTTTGGACACTTTTTAAACTGCGATATAAATTTCCAGAATTCACATTATGCGAGTAATTTACGGCCTTCTTCTTATAGTCCCATGATATATTTCTTTTATTCTGATGTTTCGCATATTTAAGAGTGCAGTTCGGTAGTGCATTCATTTTTATCAAATTTTTGTTATATTTCGCTAGACGAATGATATACATCATCAGGAATGCCTTCCAATTTTTCATCACTTATACACTCATATTTTTTTAATATTTCGACAATAAGATTTTTTATTTTAATTTCTGCTTGCGTAACATTTATGAGTGCAATATTTTTTTCCATGTATTATTTATACAGCATCCAAACTATATTGTATGTGTCAATTTTCAAAGACAATGTCTTTAATAAAAAGAAAAAAAAAAGAAAAAAAAAAAAAAAGTAAATTTAATATTTTAAGTTGTAAAATTCATTTTAAACGTTAATTAAAAGTAAAAACAAATATTTGCAACTTTTAAAATACAGAAGATGTGTCAATTACCAAATAAAAGATATGCATAATTTAAACGTCTAATTGACAGCAATTTTATATTTCCAACTCGCAAGGCAAAATAAATAAAAAAAGGTTTTTCAAAGCTAAAGGGAAATACTTTTAATAAAAGCCCACATACATATCCGCATTTTAATGATCGCAAGATGGCGCTTTCTGAACTGTAGTTGTTAGTAAATATAATAGCCACGTGTATTTATTATTGTTCTTTCTCTGCCATTACATCATGGAAAATCGATTGCATAATATGATGATATGCAATGGTATGATAATTTCACCTTAGCCCACTAGAGGGCGAAGATTTCATTACAATCGCGGATACAAGCTTGTGTGAGAAACAGGCAACTCTTTCATCGAATATTTTCAAACTACATTTAGTATAGCGCTAATTAGAAAGATTTGTTTTGCAAGAAATTCTTAAACGCCTTAAAATTATTTCATTTGACGGGAAAGAAAGTTGCTCGCCAAATTGAACTTTTTGTCTTTTGGCGCCAAATATTCTATACTATATTTATTCTGTACTATAATATTTTTTTACAGACTATCTACTGCTATTCCGCCGATAAATTTGACTGATCATATATTATCTATATAAGTAATATCTCTGCAAATTTTTTTTTTTCACAAAATTCTGAGTATGCACTTTAAGGAGACCTGCCTTGTAAAAGAAAACAAACATTAAAATGGCAGAAATTTGAGTACATGAATGGTAGGTAAAAAGTTTATACTGTTCAAAATAAACGCGTCAAAAAAGGATTTGATTTATAAAAGTCCTTTTTTTTTTTTTTTTTTTTTTTCTAATTTCATTAAGATCTAATTGATTTGAAGCCATATTTTTAAGCAAAAACATAATACATTCCAATTAATTGAAATTGACTACTTTTTGTTAATGAATTTATTACTATACGCATGCGATGTGATGACGTCACTGGTCGTCCGTGGGGTCAAGCAAAAATTTCTTATGTTAATCCTATTATGTGATTTAATGAAATATCTTCGCATTGCGTTTCTTTCTCTTTCTCATATATTAAAAAAAATTAAAATATTAATCGTAAGAAATGCTTTAATATATATATATACTAGTATATAACCCCTTCAAAAATGACGGAATGTAAACGATAAATCTTCAAAAAAATGTTTAGATCTTGATGGTTACCACGTGATCATTTAAATGTATTTTTAATTTTTGTTTATAAATCAAATGTGTTTCGATATTTTATAGTTTTCGTTCTGAAATTAAAAAAATTCTACCGATCAATAAATATGAATGACAATAAAAAAACTGCTGGTTGACAAAAAATATAGGCCCGACAACACAACAGCAACAACACATCCCAGTGTTCTATTAAGTGCTCTATACGCAAGCGAAGTGTGACGTCACTGACTGTCCGTGGATGAAGAAAATTATTTCCTGTGTTAATCGCCCATTGGATTTTTTGTAAAAAAATATTAAAAATCAAGGAAAATTATTTCCCGATTTTAATCCCCATATTTGGGTATATATATGTATTAGTTATCATGTGCATGTGTTAGATTGACTTATTTTGCTGTCAAATTGACAAAATTTTAATTTTAAATTTCAAAACTCTGTTGTCCTTGGCGTTTTTGTATTTGGCGATCAAAAACGTACTACGAAAATATGCATGCCTGATGTATATTTTCGTAATATATATTGTACGAAATATTGTTTCATGTTATTCGTTACCCTTTTAATATAAGTTGTTGAAATAACCATGATTTTTCAAAGGAAATAAATATGTTCTCCAGTTAATTTGGCGATATTTTCTTTTCCGCCAAGAATGACAGATATGAAATCTATTGTTCTGCAACATATGAATATCTTATATCAGATATTTTATTTGGAGATTTGAAAACAAATTTCACTTCAAATTATAATAGAATATTTATCATTTTCCTTTTAATTAGTATATTAGTTGGATATTTATTGTGTAAATATCATCCTTTGAAATGAAATGTTTATGTTTTTAATAAAATATGGAGGTTTGCTGTTTTTTTTTTTTTTTTTTTTTTTTTTTTTTTATCTAGAGTTTTGAAATATAAAATTCAAATTTTATCAATTTTAGAACAAAAACAACTTAATCTAACACATGCACATGATAACTAATACATATCTATACCTAAATATGGGGATTAAAATCGGAAAATAATTTCCCTCGATTTTTAATAATTTTTTACGAAAAATCCAATGGGCGTTTCACATAGGAAATATTTTTTTTGTATCCACGAACGGCCAGTAACGTCACCACTTCGCTTGCGTATTTAAAGTTCTCATAATAAGAAAAAACGATTCACTTCAAATACCAAAATACTTTTTTATAAGACTATCGTAGGTCCTGTTTTCAAATTTTCTAACTAACATTCCAATAACTACAGATACTCCATGTTAACCCAAATTCAACTCTACTCGATACCTCCAACCAGCTATCTCACCCACAACATCGCCAACATATCCAGGATCTAGCTAGGGACTTTCTCATTCTCAACCGAACATTTTAACTTGACTCGACATTATCACCTTAGACTACTCTACTTTCAATACTCATTTCAACTGGTGACTTTTACTTGCCTAACCAAACATTCTATCCCAACTATCACTTTACACTAATTTCAAAACTAAAATCAACTGGCGGCATTTACGTACTAAACTCGACGCCAATCATACCTTACAATGTAAACAAACAATGAAGCTTGATAAAAATATTTAAAGGCTTTAATACTTTTTTACAAATATTTTAAGATTTGTAAGGCTTTAATATGTTTTAGAAATATTTTAAGCGTTTTTTTAATGAAACAGTCAAAGAGTCCTTCATTCGGAATTAAAGAGTTGTCCATTTGAAATTTGTATTTTCTAAATGGCAACAGTTTTGGTTTGTTTTTATTTGGTATTGCGTTGTTTATAATCATGAAGTGCCGCCCAGACGGTGGAGTGGTTAACGTCCCTGACTTTTACACAGTTGGGCCCGGGTTCGAATCCCGGAGAAGGCATGGATGTATGTATTGTCCTTGTTCATGTTCTTGTAATAAAAACTTGTAAACCCTTGTGGTGTGGATTATTCGAGATATAAGCTGCCCTAGAGGCAAGCAATAAATCTCATGTACTCATCAAACCAAACCAAACCAAATCAAGCCTAATCATAAAGTTCCATAATTCTATTTATAGGTTCATGTTTATAATAGCCAGTGATCCGATATATTTAATTTAGACATTTAAACATTACAATTTAATAGTTTTTCAAGGTTTTAGAGGAAATAAATAATAATATGTGTGATACAAACATGTATGAAAATGATATGTATGTTTCCGTAAGTTGAATTGAACAAACGGGAAAGAAAATGGCTGCCAGAAGTTTCTGGTTTGAAACGGGCTAACCATAATCGTTCATGACAGATGAGGGTCATTATTATTATTAATTAGGAGATTGGCACAGCATAATTTAATTTTCTGGCTTAAATAGAGTTTAACTTTAACTAATTTTCTTGTTTATTAATATTATTTAATAAGTTTTCTTGTTGTTTGTTACATTTCACTTTCATGTCATCACTTATCATTATTTAAATATATTATATATATATATATATATATATATATATATATATAGTCATTTGATGCAAAATATATAGTGTATCAGCAGACTTCTAGAAGTAAAGAATATTATGAAATTTCGATGAATAAATTATAAAAAATAATTCTTGTTGGTGTAAATGACTAGAATGTAAATCACATACTGAATTTTGTCAAAAGTTTAAAAGCATTTTTACAGTGGCATAAATCTGAAATTGTGTTGTAAACATTTCCTGTAGATAAGATATAATAACTATTATCTTATTAATTTAATTTAAAGATTTTGCCGATATTTTACAAATAAATAAATAAATAAATAAATAAATACTTAACTGCAGTTATTATTGGTTATACAGTACAACTTGGATAATTCGAAGCTGAAGGGACCAGAAAAAAATTCGAAATATCCAAAACTTCGAATTACATATACTATTTTGTCAAAAAGAAGAGATAAATTAAAAAAAATAAAACTCTACGATCAAAGATACACATAAACTTTATATCTAAGCTACATTCCTCACCCCCCTCCCATTAAATCAATATTTTTTTACGAGCTTAATTATTCAACACTTTTTAAAAAATAGTCTGATATTTTTTATTGCGTCTTTAAGTACAATCTTTGTGTCGCAGCATATGACTTCAGCCTATCAATTGATACAAAAACAGAATCTTCTACATTAGACATGACTTTCAATTTAAAAAAAAACCTCGAAATTCATGTTGTATGGACCAATATCTTCTTCTGATGCACTAGGTAGGAAATATTCTTGTATTTTCTCATCCTTCTTTTGAAAGACTGTTAAAAAAAAAAAAAAAAAAAAAAAAAAAATTAACATTATTTTAATACAAAATTCAAGGGACCAAGTAAAAAATTCAAATTATCCAGAATTTCGAATTAAACAAGTTCGAATTATTCAAGTTTCACTGTATTTAAAATGTAATAATAAAATTATTTCATAAAAATTGACTGAAAATTCAGATAATACCCTTTAACCATAAGCTTTATCTCTTGTATATGAATTAAATAGAACTATTTTAAATGATAATGATGTGCTATTCTATGCTTAACTGAAAAATATAAAAATTTATTTTACTAACTTTAATGTTTTATTAATTTACGAACGAAATATTGCGGCTCCATAACAACTGTTAGAACGCTAGATTATGATATAATCATGCGCCTCGTTATTTTAAGGCAATTATCTTCTTAATGATTAAAGCTCGTTTCGTCCCCCTCCCCCCCCCCAAAAAAAAAAAAAAAAACGCTCGAAACCGACGTCATTTCTACAAAAATTTATTAAAATAAAAATAAAAAATAAAATCTCAGTTTGAAAAAAGCTTTTTATATTTAAAAAAAAATTCCAAGTTTCCTAAAAACTAATGCTTAAAAGTGACTGTTTATTTTTTTTTTTTTTCCCAAGAATGAATTTTAATGGGAATATATATATATATATATTGGAGAAATTCGTAAAGTAAATTGCAAATGATGATCTTGGCCACTCCTATAAATAATTAAATTGTGGTTAAAATTTTTAGCGAAATAAAAGAAAAATGTAAAAAATAAAAGAAAAAATAAAATTATTATAGTAATAAAATAATAATAATCGCTTAAATTCAAAAAAGTATATAACTTGTAATAAATTCGAACCGAAAACATTATGTTAGATTTCTGTTATCGAGATCAGATTCAGGTAGAAAATAAAAAACTTGGGATATTTAGGTACTGTCCGTTCGACAAATAAATTAGCGAGGATTTTAATGAATTTGCATTAAAGTTAATTTTCATAAAAAAGTTAAATTTAAATTACATTTCATGATTCAAATTAAATTATTTTGATTTAAAAAAAATATATTATTATTATTATTATTATTTCGTTTCGTTGTTGGCTATTTATCATAACATTTGGCAACTGATTTTGATTTGGCGAACATGACAAAATATGAGAAAAAAAATTAAAGTAAAATAAAATTATTTGAAAATATTGATCACTACATGGGCGAACATCTATTAATATAGTAAGGTAGTCAAACAAATATTCCGAATTCGAGTGTGAAAGGTTATGTAAGAAAAAATTTTCAATTAAATTATTGATCACTGGTTGCATAGTGTTTGTCATTCCTGCAGCTACTAAATCTGGATGTCTTTTCCATAGATACAGTAATAAGACATAGACTAATCATCGAGGGGGAAAATTTGATTCCTTTTCATTCTGGGAAAGATGACCATTTTACTCTCTAATGGCTGTCTTTCCCCGAGTGGATACACATTGTAATACACACGAAAAATTTAGAAAATAAAATTTATGAGTAATTTATATACTAAAAGTGAATGAAAAGCTCCAGATGCAGTTTCAAATTCATTTCTTTCATTTCTTTTTTTTTTTTTACCATATTTATTAAGTTAGTTAATATTCAAACTTTTTTTATACATTAAAACTAGCGGGCTTTACCTGCACTGTTGCTAATTATACTAAAAGAATTTTGAAAATCTCATCTTACATACTAATATAAAATCTTTAAAGATACTAAAATTAAAAAGAAATTCCATTAAATATGAAAACAGTATTTGTTTCATCATAATAATAAAGTAACTGATTACAAAAATGTGAACCTGTAAATTCTCTGCAATATTTCGGCATTTTCAAAATTTGTCAATACTCTATTCTATGATTATTTCCGAATTTCATGCTCCTTAATGGCTGATGCCAAAACTCTTTTTCGACATCAAAAATGTTTTCTCGATAACATGGGTATGATAGATGTACATAAATTACTAGATCTATGGTCTCATCAGATATCCCAGTTTTTTATTATTAATTTCAAAATATTGCCATACTGCCATAAGTAAAATCATTAAGGGGAAAAAAAGAAAAAGAAAGGAAGAAAGAAAAAGTTAAATTAAAAATTCTGTCAAACACAAAATTTAGTTTAGTATGGATGATTATTGATTTCAATCAGTAAAATTTTAATTTTTTATTTTGATTTCTCAATCTCCAATTTTTATTTATTTTTATTCCATTTTTTGACAGTAAAACTGGGCCAAGTACTTTCTAAAATGACTGAAATGAATTAAAATGAAGTGTTTCCACCTAAATTTCATACTTTTGTTAATTTAAAAAAAAAAAAAAATGTATTTCTCGTGTCGAAAAACTGTTTGCACCCCTGTATTCTGAAAAATTGCTTCTTCAATTTGGTACCGAATTTGTAACATTAGGACTGATATTTCTAATTTATTTTGGTGTTACACAAAACTAGTCTGCAAAATCTTTTGGCGAAAATAATTAAGACTAAAATTAGGTTGACAAACTGGTCTTTAACTTCCTATGATACTATGACTAAGTAATTTAAATTTTACGCTAAGACTTGTGTATTCAATTTTTATATAAAAACTTCCAATTTAAATAATAAATAACAAAGACAAAAGCTTCCTATTTTATTTGTCCATTACAGTCATTTTTCAAACATAATTAAGACTAAGATTAGGTTAACAGATTGGTTTTAAACTTCTTATGATACTATGACTAAGTAATTTAAATTTTACGCTAAGACTTGTGTATTCAATTTTTATATAAAAACTTCCAATTTAAATAATAAATAACAAAGACAAAAGCTTCCTATTTTATTTGTCCATTACAGTCATTTTTCAAACATAATTAAGACTAAGATTAGGTTAACAGATTGGTTTTAAACTTCTTATAATACTATGACTAAGTAATTTAAATTTTACGCTAAGACTTGTGTATTCAATTTTTATATAAAAACTTCCAATTTAAATAATAAATAACAAAGACAAAAGCTTCCTATTTTATTTGTCCATTACAGTCATTTTTCAAACATAATTAAGACTAAGATTAGGTTAACAGATTGGTTTTAAACTTCTTATGATACTATGACTAAGTAATTTAAATTTTACGCTAAGACTTGTGTATTCAATTTTTATATAAAAACTTCCAATTTAAATAATAAACAACAAAGACAAAAGCTTCCTATTTTATTTGTCCATTACAGTCAGTTTTCAAACATAATTAAGACTAAGATTAGGTTAACAGATTGGTTTTAAACTTCTTATGATACTATGACTAAGTAATTTAAATTTTACGCTAAGACTTGTGTATTCAATTTTGATATAAAAATTTCCAACTTAAATAATAAATAACAACGACAAAAGCTTCCTATTTTATTTGTCCATTTGCAACAATTAAAGTCATTTTTCAAAAATAATTAAGACTAAGATTAGGTTGACAAACTGGTCTTTCATTTCTTATGATACTATGACTACGTAATTTAAATTTTACGTTAAGACTTGTGTATTCAATTATGAATGCTTTAAAATCTTTTAAAATACCATTCTTGTTTCATTAGAATCTAATTTTGTTAAAAAGATCTTTGCATATCGTTTCAGTAGGAAAAAAAAAATATATATATATATATATAATTTGAATTGTTTAGTACCGTTGTAACACTCAGCGGACAAAAAATAGATGAAGATACCAACATAAAATAAATTTTATTTCAGATTTATTTCGATTAAAATTAGTCACAGTATTAATTTAATTTGAGTACCAATGATTAGTAAAAACAAGTTAAAGTACTTACGCAGAAGAGAAATGACACTAACATAACACATAAGCCTAACGATGAGAGAATTTGCAAAAACTTTGAATTATTAGTAACAATCAACATGTGAGAGAAAAGAGAAAGGATAAAATCACCAATCAGCTCCGTTCAAAGGAAAAAAAAAAAAAATGCAATTCATGAAATGAAAATTGGAATTTCAAATGCTGAGAAATAGAAATGTACTCATCAGGAAAATTGCATTTCTATCAGCACATGCAAATATATAATAAATAAAACTAAATAAATAAATAGAAATAGGTAAATAAATCAAGGTCGAAAATATATTTCATTCTCGCGTGCCTGTACTATCGAATTCAAACAAAAATCACAGTCCTGTATCATACAACCACACTTACTCTTTTCTTTCCGTGACTGTAAAGTTTTTCAAAGAAAAATATTTACTTATGTAAATATTTTTGTCGGGTTGTTCTTTTAAATTTTAAGTACATATTAGAACAAAAGGGAAATCTTGAACACTGCGAGTAAAGTTATTGCTTTACTTGTACCTTACAAAGCCGAAAGTGTACTTTCAAATAAGGATTTCATTTTATTTTAAGATTTGTTAATTTAAAAACCAAATTGAAGTAAATATTTTTTTGGACAAAAAGTTCTTTAACTGTCCTACAAATCTGTTTTAGTTTCCTTCATATTTTTGCACGTTTTTCCTTGGATTACAAAACACATAATCAGGAAAATGTTTCAGTTTTTCCAGCAGTTAAATGTAAATTCCCTACAGTATTGCGAAACTATAGGACATTAAAACTTACTCAACTCAATTCATCTCAGCCCTTGATCACGTATGAAACATTTTATAGCGTCAAACCGATGAAGTCCAGTTCAAACGTGAAAATTATGATCGAATGAAAGACTTTTTCTCACGCATCGAATCAGAAGACAAAATTTACTGTATCTATGAAAAATAACTTTCACGATTACTCAAATAATATTTGGTGTAGATATTTTTTACTTAGTTTAATAATTCAAGAATTTAATTTTAATACAGTGTTACTGAAAGGGAAAATTTCTAGGAAAATATTCTGCAGATTACGTTGAAGTATTATTTAAAAAGTTTAAAATGCGTAAATTGTCAACAAGGTAAATTACAAATTTTTCATTGAACTTCTAAGATTGATTATTTTTCATGACGTTTTTCGTATGCATATTACGACAAAATAAGCATATTTATATTTAAGAACATGTGCGTTGGTGTGAAAATATATCAGATAATTCTCTGAAGCAGAATGCTTGCTCTTGTATTTCTGGAAATTGGTTAAACAAACATGTATACAATGAAAATTAATATAACATGTACAGTGCATAGTATACAAAGCCCATGTCTTCTGAAACTTGGGCAATTTTTCATACACCCATGTAATAAATTTATGCTAGATTAAATACCTCTTACAAGAAAAGGAAAGAAAAAATGAAGCAAACCGTTGTACCGAATGTTCTTTCCGTTGCATCGCTACCTGCTCTTGAACTAGAAATATATTCCATTCTTCAAGATGGTAATATTACTCATGTTTGGAACGCTATACTTATACGAATTTTTTCAGAGGTTTTCCGAATTCCATATAAAGTTCATATACCGCCTGACGGTGAATACGGTAGGCAAATACCTAATGGAAGCTGGACTGGATTAGTGGGTATGGTGAAACGTTCAGAAGTGGATTTAGCTGTGAGTTACATATTTTTTACTGAGGAAAGATCTCAAGCCGTCAACTTCAGTTACCCCTATGGTATTTCTGATATATCTTTCATGACTGATAAGTTGAAACCACAGCCTACCATGTTATCTTTACTCTACCCGTTTTATCTTAAAATGTGGATTTTAATTATGGTAAATATATTTTTAATTTCACTTCTTTTATTTATTTTAACAAACAAGAAAAAGTCACTCGTTTATGTCGTTATTCTTATAATGGGAGACTTGCTCGAGAATTCCGTCAGTTTTAAAGTGAAGAAAACAAGCCTGGGGCTTCTTTTAAGCACATGGCTAATATTTGCATTCGTCATTACGAAAAGTTACAAAGCAGTTTTATTATCTGTTCTTACATTTCCTCCACTCATAGGCATTCGAAACATTCCTGATTTAGCTAAAGCTGCGAATCAAAACTCAGTTACTTGTTACACGTATAAAGGCTCTGTGCTTCCGAAAGTTTTTCTCGAATCAGAAATCGACAGTTGGAGATCAATCGGAAAATGTCTTAATCAAAATAATATTTTGTCTGGAGATCCCCAGGATTTCTTTCTGAAAGCTTCGCACAGGAAAGCATTCATTGGTAGTAGAATAGATTTGTTACCGCATGCAAACGATTATTTTATTTCTGAAGATTCATTTTATAATTCTATGCTTGCCATTCCTATTTCAAGAAATTTTCGTTATAAGAAGAAATTAAATAATATTATTCACCGTCTTCTTGCTTCAGGAATATTATCGAAATATTTTAAAGATGAACAGCTGATGAAATCGCTGTTTTTTAAGTTAACCTTTCGGCAAACTGCTAAAACTGATACGAGTCCTCATAGAATAATACGAATAATCGATCTTCAAGGAGCATTTTTCGTAATATTTTTTGGACATTTTACAGCGTTAATTACTCTGTTGTTCGAAATTGTTATTAATAATTATCGTTCAAGGAACGTGTTATAATTGGTTAATGACGAAATACATCTTTCATAAGAATGTGACATTCAAAATGTTTTAGTCAAAACATTAATGACTAAAAATGCACAATTTCTGCAATCTTACATTAAAAATGGAAACAGATACTAAAATAAATAATAATAAATTAATTAAAATTAAGGAGACTTTTATATGAAATTCAATCTTTAAAATTTATAAAAACAAAATTTTGTAACAAAATCACGTAGAATTCAGGTATTGTCCCTTAAAAATCAATACAAAAAGAGTTTTTACTTTTCAAACACATACTACAAGGCAGGGGTCGAAATTAGAATCAGGAAGTTGGGTGCCAAATGGCAACTAACATCGTTTTCTTAGTTGCTATTATGTTGTACTTATGTGTTATTTTAAAACTGTTATTTACACATAAAAACATATGTATAAACATTGTACATTAACTACAATTACTTAAAATACTGATATTTTATCTAGTTAGTTTATTCCATTTTAAAAATTTGCTTGTGCTAAAATTTTTACAAGAAAGCTAAGAACTTACTTCTACTAATTTGTTGTTATTGCCTTTATTTTCATCGCAGATTATAACTGCACATTGAAGGCGAAAAAAAAGTCTAGGCGTCAAAGTGACGACTAGGTATAAAATTGTGGTCGTCAAAACGAAATATTTAGTTGCAAAGCACAACTAACGACTGCTAATTTCGACCCCTGCTACTAGGTTTTTGGGAAATTTCTACTGCATTCAATTAAATAACTGACACAGGAAACTCAACCTGGACAACATTTATATAAATGGTAAGAAGATATTTTCCTACCAATCCAGTATATAAAAAAGAAATATTGTAATCATGTAATCTCAAAAATCACTATTAAGATTCTAGTATATCCATATCATTTAAAGTCTAATGGATCATTTTTGTACTGTTTACGGGGATCTATATGTATGTGTAATGTGTATGTGCGTGAATGAACATAATAGTGCTTAAAGGCTTTCCTGGTTTGAACTGCAATTGGATTTGAGCTAGTTCATATGAGCCAGATCATTGTCACACGAACTGTTTAAATTTTTAGGAATATAGGTAAGTTTCTATAAATTGCTACAAATAAGAATTCTTATTCATTAAATTTGTGCACTCAGATTATTTGAATCACATCATAAAGATGCAGGCCATCGTCGCAAGAATTATACGGATTTTCACGCATGACTTATTTATCATTCTTTCACAGGAATACAGAACACGAAGAGGAATTTTGTCCTACAGCTAATTTATAAAGGATACTTCTCTGTGAGATTCTAAAAGCTGTTTTCAACAGATAAAGATAATAACACTTTATTTTCTTATTTAATTATGAAAAATATTCACTATTGTAGAGTCAAACATGACGAAATTTCAGGCATTTCCAAAATGTGAAAAGATGTTCTTTCTAAGGTTATTCAAGTGTCTGAAATAAATAAGACACATTTTATACCTTAAAAATGAACTCCCCATTTCAGACACTTCTATTTACAATGCAGAAAGCTGATTTTCGGAACAAATGGGTCCAGGTTCAAGTCCCAGATAAGACATGGATATCTCTGAATTTCTCACGTGTACATAAAAAATTGCTCTTTGTTATAATGAATATAATATGTAACATGAATCATTTCAAAAATTATTGTAACTACAGGACTCAAATTTGTCTGATAAATACGAAATAAAAATACTCAGGCAGTTTTTTTTTTTTTTTTTTTTTTTTTTTTTTTAATAAATATTCAGGGTACTATGTTAATAAAGTACTATTCAGCACTTATAAGAAAATGAATTTATTTTATTTTTTGCTCAGTTGTTCATCAATTTATAACGGGTGATTGCTGACTGTGCTCGTTTCGATGCTCTTTCGAATGTTCATAAGCCCACTCTTTGATTCCAGCCTATTGTGTCTAATATCGGTACAGCTTCTTATAATCTTGCTCGTTTTCTTTCAAAATCTCTTTCTCATTTAACTAATACTAATCTTTATATACACTGTAAAAATTTTTGCATAAGAATACACAACATTATTAAGATAATTTATTTTCCTCAACCATGTTGAGAAATGTTTTCAGCTATAGCTGTGTAACAGCAGACATACAGTGGAACGTTACGCAATTACAACTGGTAACATTTCTTTACATGGTTGTGGCACGTAAACTGGCTCAATATTGAGGCAGTTCACAAAATTGTTTACAGTGCAGTTAAAACTCGTATGACTTTGTGGAGAAACATAAATACATCTCTTCCTCTAACTGTCTTATGATTTCTTTAGATGTTAAAACATTTTTTTACTAATATTCCTATTCACGGTGCTCTGTTTTGTTTAGAGAGAAGATTACGTGAATTCCATTATTCTTCTATTGAAATTGAGGAGCCTATGAATTTACTTCATTTATATCAGGCAAACTGCCATCATCTTTAATGGTACTTATTATTCCCAAAATGAGGGTATGGCAATGGGCAGTCAGTCATCTCTCTCCTTTGTTTTGCGACATTTATATCCAATATAGCCAAGAAAATCTCTTCGGTGTACAGTCGGCTGCAAAAGTATACGAACACTAGCAATAGTCCTTGTCTAAAAAGTGTACACTTAATACTTCTTTGTTTAAAAAAAATGAGTCATGTTCTTAGTCAATCTAAGAACAAGATTCGACAAGGATTTATTTCACAAAACAGTATTAAGTGTACTTGTTTGATATCGTAATTTTTGGCTAGTGCTCGGAAACTTTTGCTGCGGACTGTATATAAATTTCCACACTGATTTAGGTATGTTGATGACACTTTGCTTCTTGTTCCCTCTGATATCTGTCTGTCTTTCCAGTTTACTTTCTTTGGTCAATTCAATTTACACATGCATTCAATTCACTTTTGACATAGAATAAGCTTGCCTTTTGCCTTTCCTTCACGTTTATGTGTCAAAATTCAAGGATCGGTTCACAACCACTATCTTAAGAAAACCATTCTCTGTCTTTTTTCCGCCTCATGCTCTCGCTAACCACGCTTCTCAACAGAAAATATATGCTTTCTACGCTATGTTTTTCGTGCCTCACACATTAGTCCTGATCCGACTAGTTTTTCGAAAAAAATAATAATTATTTAAAATCTCTTGCTCTTTCTCGAGACTATAATCCCTCTATTATCGATAAATCTCTACATAAAATCAGTAATCCTAAACATTCTCCTCTTAAGTTAAACGATTACAGTCTCATCCCAGTTGTTTTACCTTTTTATTCATCACTTTCTTATAAAATTCCTGAAATTCTTTCACCATTTGGTTTTAATGTTATTTACAAACTCGTCAAAAAAATTAAATTATCTTTTCTTAAAGATCCCATTCCTACTGAAAACCAATCTGGCTTTTATTCTATACCGTATTCGTCGTGCAATTTAGGTTATATTGGCCAAACTAGGAAGCGTTTAAAATACAGAATATATGAGCACAGTCGTGATGTTCGTAATGAAGTGCTTTCCAAATCTTCTATTGTTTCTAAATCTTCTAAAGTACACTTCATACGGTTTTGTTAAATAAATGCTTGTCTAATATTATTCTTAGACTGACTAAGAACATGATTCGACGAAGATTTATAACAAAACAGTATTTACTCTACTTTTTTTATATAGGAATTTTTGCTAGTGTTCGGATACTTTTGCTACCGATTGCACCTTCCAAACATTTCATTATTAATCGTAACATTTTTCGTACCAGCCTTTTCTTTCACACCAATGTTTTTTTTTTTTTTTTTTTTTTTTTTTGAGTAATTTTATTCTGATTTAATCGTAGTTGAATTTGAAAAAAAAAAAAAAAAAAATCTAAAATAAAAGTGGTTGGGGAAAAGGGGTGTACTTTGTAGGACCTGACAGTGTTACAATTATTAATGAGATGCACTTATCGAATTCTTGCTCCTCCCAAAAAAATCCTGTCTATGCCCCTGAGGAGAAGAAGAGTGTGATAAATTACGAAATAAAAGTGATGTTAAGCAACAATTTACCTTACATAAAATACTAGAGTTAGAAAACGCAAGAATTTAATAAATAAAAACTTAACGGAAATAAAGCCGGACAGTAGTGCGTGGTTTGCTGCAGAACTGAGTATTCACTGACATACCTGCCAACATTCTAATTATGAATCGGAAGACACGACCCTTTTTCCACACCACTTTATTCTTCAAATTTAGTTATGATTAAATAAGTATAAAGTTACTCTAAAAAAGCACTGGTCCGAAAATAAAAGAAGGGTACTAAAAATCTTCCGATTAGTAATGAGATGGTGTGCAGGTATGCTCTGAGTATAATCAAGGAAGTTGACAAATGTCAATAGTCATATGTTTAAAGACCCCTTCTAGCGAATTGCAGGGATGAAAGATTTCCTCATTTTATGCCACAAATATTTTCTTACAAAAATTTATACCATGTACGATCACAAAAATAGCTGTAACAATATGATAAAAATTTCTGCATAGAAATACTGGTGGCAGAAGAAGGGAACTCTTTTATCCATGTAACTGCAAAAGCTTGCACGCAAGGCACCCAGACATCGTAAAGTAGGGTATCCAACTTTGGCGCATTTATCGCTGTAGTTGTTGACTCGTTGACTAACTGACAGAGAGACGAGACAATTCAAAAATCTCGCCAACGTATCAGCAACAAATCATATTGCAGCATTGTTACATCCCCAATACTCAGCATTCTTTGATTTTAAAAACCGAAACAAAAAGACAAATTTTACATCTTGTAATTTTACATCTGTGCTCACTTTTCTCTGAAGTAAATAGTTCAAAACAAAGACAGTAAGTAGCTGTTGTTTTCATTTGCGCTAGCAGTTTCATGCATATATTGCAGCAGGGATAGTACATATACATCATAACTGATCATACCCCAGCGAACAATGTGAACAAAATAAATAAATGAATATATAAAAATAAAAACACTCTATAGAATAAATAAAATAAAATAAAATAGATGAATGAATACTAACGCAAATAAATGATACAAATCTGTGAAATAATAGTATATAAGTAATTCAAAACGTAAATCTAAAATTAATAAGCAATACAATAATAAAATATTCAAAATGTTATTTACAATATATATATATATATAACCTACTAGCAGGCTTTGCCCGCTTCGCTGTGCATTTCCTTTATTTTTATTGAAGACTAGTAAAGACTAGTTTTTAAGATTGCATAGATCGTTGTCTAGAATCACAGCAATAAAATTAAGCTATAAAATACTTAAATAGAAACTAATCTGAGTCGTTGTGTGACGAAATATTTACGGGCATGAACAAAGCAGGTTGCAACCTGCCCGTGCGTCGCTGTTACTCGGCTCGTACGCTGCAACGTTCGTCGAGTCGCGCGTGTGGCTGGCCGGTGGCACCCTAAAACAATTGAAAGGCTACTGTGATACTTCGCGGCGTTCGAATAGTCACGATAAATATTATCGTGTCAGATTTTGCCATATCTTAGTCAAGAAACATATTTTACTTGAATTTAACTGAATTTTCTCGCAATTTTGCACTGTTTTTTGAAGGGGAAAAATTACGTGATATTTACCCTCTCCCCCACGTGAGATTGGGTGAGATTCGGCTCGACCCCTCCCTTCCCCCCCCCCCCGAACACCGCACGTAATTAATGGACTTCCCCTAAAAGATTATATATATATTAGATATAATATTGGATTTCACGTGTTTTTGAAGTTCCTTGTCAGCTGATTGAGTTGAAACGAATTTTTTTTTTTTTCTTAGAAAATTTGTTTAATCTCAATGCGAGTTGAGGCGTCTGCAACTGGACTTTCAAAACCTTTCGTATACATGATATCGGAAAAAATATTGCGATGTAGAACCTAGCCATTCTAGTTGGCCATGGGCTGTACTTTCAGAATTTTTTAAAGCATAAATTAAGGATTTTAATCTGTGTAAATGAAAAAATTTCTGACTTCAAATAATGCAATTTATTTATTTTTTATTTCATTTCATTTTATTTTTATTTTTAATGTTGCGATCACATGACAGCCAATTCTTTTGAGATTTATTTACCTTTGCGGAGTGGAATGCTATAAGTTTCTATTGGTTTCCAGACATTTGCAAAACAGAGACAACTGCGACCGTTGGTGCGTCGACCCGTAAGCTTAAATGGGCATAGGAAATAGGATGTGTTAGAAACGTTGCATGAGAAACTGCTGCTATAGATGCTGTAAATTTAAGATTTGCTTTGTTGTTCCTTAGTCTAAAATTAAAGTTTGTAACGAGGATGTTCCTTTTCAATTTTTGGGCCCTGCAAGAAGTCTAATAAAGGGGGCTAAAAGGTCAGAAGCTTTGGAAATGATTCGTCTGTAAAAAATAAAAATACCCATATATTTACGAAGTTGGGTAAGAGTTGTAGTTCTTGGCAATTTTAAATTGACTTCAACGTATTCAGACATCGGTGAAAGACCATTTTCAGATATCATAAAACCTGAAATTTCCAATAGGGATATACCAAATATGCATTTAGAAAACTTAATTTAAGACCATAATGATCATGCCTAAAAAATAAAGCTTTAAAATATGTTCAATGGGCTGTTCAAGATATTTTGATGCAATAAAAATATTTTCAACAAATGCATAGCCACCTTTTAACGATCCACTTCACTTACCATCGGTGGAAGCCCAAGCCATTGTTATTCGATAGGAAATTTTATTTACTTATAACTCATTGACTGATAAGTATTTTTAAATTCTCTTTAAGTTCTCTCAGAAAATCCACAACTGTTTAATTCCCGGACAAACAGATTTTTTAAATTTTAAATGTCTTATGTTGAAGCTGTAAAGTATTAATTTTCAGTATGTGAAATTTTTCATTTTACAATTTGAAAATATAATATTAAAAATTAAAAAAGTCTACTTTTAGAAAACATCCGTCAGTTTAACATTTGGGAATTTTTTGAATGTGAAAGCAGAATTTAAAAATATGGATTAGTTAATGAGTTATAAGTAAACAAAATTTCCCATATAATAACACTGGCTTGGGCTTCCGGCGACGGTAAGTGAAGCGGATCCTTAAATTCCTTACTATTTCCTGAATAAATATCTTGAATGAGATTGAAGCGTTGTACAAACCAAATTGCATCCGAGAATTTTCGAAGAGTCCGAATAGTGTATAAATAGCAGTTTTACGAAAACTCTGGGAGCAATCGAAATTTGATAAAAGGCTTTGACTATATCGATATGTGAAAAAAATGAGTTATGTGCAATTCAGTAGCGAAATCGACAATGCTGGAATAGTTAACCTTTTTAGTTTGAGCACTGCGTGCCCTAAATTCGCCAACAGAACGCCAGTCATCCCTGTTCATTTTTAGAACCATGTGATGGGGCGAAACTTAGTTACTATTGGATGGACGTTTATAATCAATGAAGTGGTTAGAGAACCGGCAGCCGAGTCTCTATTATATTCCCAGCAGTTCTGACGCTTGCGCAGTATGGCTGCAGGGTGATTTATTATTCATCTGTCGGTAAAGTGAAAGACTCTTATCAACATATGCTTTAAATAATTCATATTACCGCTTTAATTCGCATTTATTTGTATTGACCATGTTTTAGGTTTTAATTCTCTCTTTTTTTTCATTTTTCTCTTTTTTTCATTTTCATCTGTTTCAATATTCAGTTTTATTTTCTGTTATATTCTTTTCTTTATCTGCTACGTTGTCTTTCGCTAAATAATTTAATATAATTAAGCTAAATAAGCTAAACAAATTTCTCAAATTGCTACAGATATTTCTGAGATCTTATATTACTCCACAATGAAAATTAAAAATGAAAATTTAAGAAAACTGATAATGTACATGATTGAAATATACGTGTGTATAATGGAAGTGGGTGGGGGGGGGGAGATATTATATTACACAAAAAACATCAAATTTCTGATATATTGTTACATTTGGATTTTAAAAAATCAATTTATTTTTAAAGATTTTAAATTAAATAGTATAGCAAAATAAATTCAGTTTTTGAACTTTACATGGTTTCTCCAAAGATTGCTCTAATATATTATTATATTCTTATTTTTAAAAATTTAATATTTTTAAATATTTTTAATTTAATTAGCATAGTACTAAAAAAATTATTTTCTTTTTTTTTAACTTTTCGTGGTTTCTCCAAAGATCATTCAATTTGTTATTATATTTGGATTTTTAAAAAATGAGTATGTTTTTTTTTTTTTTTTTTTTTTAATCTTTAATATAATAAATGTAGTACAAGAAGTTGTATTTTTAAACTTTGCATTATTTCTCGAAAAATTTTTCTAATACATTATATTTATATTATTAAAAACTAAATATATTTTTAAAAATTTTAGTTTAATCATTATACTACAAAAAAAAATTATTTTAAACTTTGCATGATTTTTTGAAAGATTATTTTAACATAATATTATATTTTGATTTTTAAAAACTAAATATATTTTTAAATTTTTTATTTTAATTAGTACAGTAATAAATAAATAAATAAACAATTTTCAACTTTGCATGGTTTCTGCATAGTTGTACAAATGTCCGAATAGTGTAGAAATAGCAGTTTTACGAAAACTCTGAGAGCAATCGAAATTTGATAAAAGGCTTTGACAATATCGATATGTGAAAAAAATGAGTTATGTGCAATTCAGTAGTGAAATCGACGATGTTGGAATAGTTATCTTTTTTACTGCGTGCTCTAAAGTCGCCAGCCGCTATTCATTTTTAGACCCATGTGAAGGGGCGAAACTTAGTTACTATTGGATGGACGCATGCTCGATGGATGGACGTATATAATCAATGAAGTGGTTAGAGAACAGGCAGCCGAGTCTCTATCATATTCCCGGCAGTTCTGACGCTTGCGCAGTATGACTGCAGGGTGATTTATTATTCATCTGTCAATAAAGTGAACGACTCTTATCAACATATGCTTTAGATAATTCATATTACCGCTTTAATTCGCATTTATTTGCAATTTTTTTTTTCTTTTTTCTCATTTATATTCGCATTTATATCCAAATTTATCATTACATTTGGATTTTTCAGAAACTAAATATAGTTTTTTAAAACTTTAATTTAATCAATATAATACAATAAATTTAATTTTTAAACTTTACATGATTTCTCGAAAGATTAATCTAATATATTATTATGTTTTAATTTTTGAAAACTAAATATATATATATATTTATTTATTTATTTAATTTAATCAGTATAGAACAACAAAGTCTTTTTTTTTTTTTTTTTTTTTTCTTTTCTTTTGCCCGATTTCTCCGATATTCTAATATATTATATTCAAATTTAAACCCTAAGTATATTAAAAAAAAAAAAAAAAAAAAAAAAAATCAATCAATCAGTTAGTACAAGAATTTTAATTTTTCAACTTTGCATGGTTTCTCCAAAGTATTTATTTGTATTATTATATTACGATTTTAAGAAACTAATTTTAAAAAAAATCTAAATTTTAATTTAATCAGTATAGTACGAGAAATTTCATTTTTTAAATTTGCATGTTTTCTACAAACGTTAAATTTTAGAAAATCTTTGGTTTCAAATCGTTTCGAAAGATGGCAGCAACAGATGGATTGATTACAAAGTCGACTGGTTGAAAAACAACTACCGGCGCTTTTCGTTTGTTAATTGCTAAAATACACATCAGACTTATATGCTTGACTGACGCTATTTATTGTTTATTTTTATGCATTTATCTGTTAGAAACAAGAATCATTCAAAAAATATTCATAATCTGTATCACCCGGCATTTCAGCTAGGATCAAGTATTCCATACCTGGAAGTCCTAATAATCAAGCGAGGAAGACCGTCCGGTCTATAATACTTACCCGGCTGCCGGTTCTCTAACCTCGGCCTATAATCAAATGTAACATCACTTGGAATTCCATTTTTGGTAGTTTCAACCGATCAGGAGCCAGACAACGGGATTTTACACATACAGGAGGGCCAAAAATATCGATATAAGGCATAATAGAATGTTTTGCAATTTGGTTTGGACAAGGAGCTTTAGTGATGTTAGGATATTCCTTTACAATTTTAGAAAAAGTATTATAATTTACAATTTATTTAACAGAATACGCATCAGAATTATATAAAACAAAATGTAAAACTAGTCACATTATCAAATGAAGATTGTTTTTTGAGAACTTTCATTAAATTAAAATAATGTAAAAAATCAGCTTCTATAATGGAAGTAGAAACATTGCATGCATAAAAGAAAATTACCTTCGTCCCCAAAAAATTAGAACACATTTGAGAACACCGGTAATAAAGTTAATAAGGCTTTATTATTTATTTATTATCCCAATAAAAATTAAGCTTAAATAAGTTCTTTCAAGAACTTCATATATAAAAAACGTTAAATTTTAAAGGTGCTTTTTTTACTTTATTTTATTTTATTAGTCCTCGAAATAAGGGGACACCGCCATATTTGTCTTGAAATTCAATTAAAAAAAAAAAAAAACTGGTCGCACGAATAAAAGGGATAAGCAAATTGCTTTCTTAGACCAAGATCTATGGATAGTAACTTACGCTTGTAAGCATTAATTGACGTATCATTAGCTTCAATAAAATTTTGAATTCGAATAATTATTTTATCTATTTTAGATGCTGGAATCAAATAACAATCACTTTTAGTGTCGACTAAAAATTTTAACCTGTTTTTTCTGTCGTGAGAGGAGACAAAAGGTTGATGGCCAAGCGTATATCGCCGCCACACCTTGTCTTTTTTGTTTCCAGAAAAAAGAATGTGGTAGTAAACACGCCGAACTTTCTCTGATATCACCATAGGTCTTTCTTATAACTGTATCTTTTCGGCCGGAAATCTGGTTGAGACCGAGGTTTCTAGATCTTCTTAATCAGGGGTGCAAGTGTTTTCCGTTTCAATGAGGAACACTTACACCACTGTTTTGAGCCAATAACTTCTTTTATATTTAAGTGTAAACAATGTTGTACACGTATGAGAGAAGTTATTGATAGAAAACATTGGTGTAAGAGTTTCCTTTTTAAGATAGAAACTCTTACACCCTTATTCTTAAAGAAGCCATCTCTTGCATGCGATGGACCAATAGTAGAAACAGCGCTTAATTGTGGTGGTGAAACGTCTGAAACTTTACCCGCAATTTTCTAGGCTTTTATTGATTTGAGATCTAGACCTGATGCTAAACTGAATTGAGAATTAGGATGCAACTTCTGAAAATAATAATTCAAGTAAAAGAGAGTCGAACACAGTGAGGTTCCCAGCTCTTCTTTGTATGTCGCGAACAAGTAGAGAAAATTTAGGATCGGCAGGTTGTTCTCCAGATAATAATCAACTTATTTCTTATGATTTGCTTTCATCGCAATGAAGTATGATTCTGTCTTTTAAATTCTTGAAAAAGTCAGAAGTATCGGAGAAAAAATGACGCCACGAACAATTATTGCTATTTCTGAAGATAGGTGCGAAATGCAATAATTTTATGTCTTTCTGAATATGTAATAGGCTTGGGTGCTGCTAATTAAAAAGTAGATTCAACCAGGGGGAACCATAAGGCTGAGTCAGTTTGAATAAATACAGGAATTTTAACTGTGTCCGTTTCTGATAATTTGAATCGAATTTCGAAATAAACAATTGTAGAAATCGAAACTGGAAATTTTTAACCGGAAGACACCATTTGTAGCGAATTACGCAATAAAACTGATGTTATATGACCTTACATAAAATACTCCGTTTAGAAAACAAAAACACTAAAGTTTGGCATAGACCAGGGCGCGCGATGTCGGTTCTATTCAAACTTCTCTGACGTGGGATTTGAGCTTGCGCAATCCTCGAAGGGACAATTCCTCCTCTGACAAACCATCTGCTTCGATAATTGACGCGGAAGACTTAGGTTTCTTTTGTCTAATTCTTCAAGGTTTTAAAAAAATAACGTCCTTCATTTTAAACACATTCAAAAGTTCAAGGATCATTTTCAATGATGGATAATTTACTACTATTTTACTCGTTGCATTGCGCTTTGGTGGATGCGAAGCCTTAATGAATAAAAATGTATCGAAAATAACGCCGGCCAGTAATGCGCATCTTATAACAGAATAAGAACTGGGAACTCACTTTTCTCTGATGTAAACAGTTCTGTAGGGAGAATTCAGGGATGGAACACGGGCGCAGAATTCATACCGGAATCTGTTTAAGAAATTTCTCCACCTATAATATCGTTGAGTCAAGAGGTAGAAAATTTTCTTATATTGATAGTGGTATGAATTCTGCGCCCGTGTTCCATCCCTGACAGGGATGGAACACGGGCGCAGAATTCATACCGGAATCTGTTTAAGAAATTTCTCAACCTATAATATCGTTGATTTAAGTAGTAGAAAATTTTCTTACTTTGATAGTGGTATGCATTCTGCGCCCGTGTTCCATACCTGAAATAAGAAAAAAAAAAAAAATAGCTTTTAAAATATACTTGTGTGGAAATAGGGCAAGTCTTATAGAATTCTGGAATAAATTATAAATATTTCCAGCTATGCATAAGAGAACAAAGAGAGAGCAGTTTAGGTTAATAATCAGGGGGTCTTTATTTCCGCCCATTTTTAATGACACTTTCAAAGATGGAAAATTCCTGCTTTAGTCGCCAGTGCTATCTTTGTACTGAAATGTTATCGAATTATACTGAAATGTCATGGAATTTCCATTGTAATATGTTATGTTAAATTAGGGTGAAGAATTGCTATATAAAAATAGTGATAAAAAAACGGGCAGTAATTTCTTGTCCCTGAAAGTTTCATAAAGAAAAAAAAAGGCGAATTACACGACTTCTGTAACACAAACCCCCTGCCCCCAAATATGCTTTCTTAAAAACAAATATTATATAAATAAATAAATAAATAAATAAAAATATAAAATAAAATAAATAACACTGTTGTAATAATAATAATAATAATAACGCTGTATTTTTTTTTATTTATTATTATTATTAATTTTTAATTAAACATGAAAACTTTTTTTTAGTGCTAGAGGCCTATTTCAGTCGGTACAGTTGTCGAATTTTTATAGGTCACACTTAATTAGTGCTAGAGGCCTATTTCAGTCGGTTTATTGAATGGGGATTTATTGAATGAAGTTCCTCCAAGGCACAACTTTGACATGAGTCCCCCACAGGCACAACTTTGACATGAGTCCCCCCCCAAGGTACCCCTATTTCAGTCGGTACAGCGTTGTCGAATTTTTATAGGTCACTCTTAATTAGTGCTAGAGGCCTATTTCAGTCGGTTTATTGAATGGGGATTTATTGAATGAAGTCCCCCCAGCGCACAACTTTGACATGAGTCCCCCCCAGGCCCAACTTTGACATGAGTCCCCCCCAAGGTACCCATATTTCAGTCGGTACAGCGTTGTCGAATTTTTATAGGTCACTCTTAATTAGTGCTAGTGGCCTATTTCAGTCGGTTTATTGAATGGGGATTTATTTAATGAAGTCCCCCGCAAGGCACAACTTTGACATGAGTCCCCCCCAAGGTGCCCCTATTTCAGTCGGTACAGCGTTGTCGAATTTTTTTGGATCAGTCTTAATAGTGCTAAGGGACTATTTCAGTCGGTTTATTGAATGGGGATTTATTGAATGAAGTCCCCCCCAAGGCCCAACTTTGACATGAGTCCCCCCCTAGGTACCCCTATTTCAGTCGGTACAGCGTTGTCGAATTTTTATACGTCACTCTTAATAGTGCTAAAGGCCTATTTCAGTCGGTTTAATGAATGGGGATTTATTGAATGAAGTTCCCCCAAGGCCCAACTTTGACATGAGTCCCCCCTCAGGCCCAACTTTGACATGAGTCCCCCCCAAGGTACAACTTTGACATGAGTCCCCCCCAGGCCCAACTTTGATATGAGCCCCCCCAAGGTACAACTTTGACATGAGTCACCCCAAGGCAAAACTTTGACATGACACCCCCCCCCAGACCCAACTTTGACATGAGTCCCCCCAAGGCCCAACTTTGACAAGAGTCCCCCCAAGGTACAACTTTGACATGATTCCCCCCCCCAAGGCACACCTTTCACATGAGTCCCTCCCAAGGCACACCTCCCCCTCATTGGGAAAAAGAGAAAAAACGTTGTTTTGCGGCTATAAGACAGTTTGGACTTCCAACGTTATTTGTTACAGTATCTGCAGCTGAAACACATTGATTTGATTTAATGAAAACTTTATCATGGAATTTAGATCGTCGCGAATTAACTTAAGATGAATTTGTCGATATTAACAAGTGTAGCAGTAGGCCTCTGGCACTAAATTAAAATCTGTCAATGTCAGATTTTCATTTTTTTTTTTTTTTTAAATGTTTTTCAAGCGTTAACAAAAATGAAAAAGTAAGACACAAAACGCCCACTTTCCTTTATTTTTTAACATGCGTAAGCAAAATAGAGGATAATTAATTAATTAGTAACTAATTTTTATTGGATCTTTTCTACTGTATTTAATTTTCAAAGAATACCATACATAGATTTAAATAAAATGCTTGTTTGTCATCATAAGTATTCCAAGTTAGATATAGAATACAAAATGGGTTATAAGATAAGTCGTTCTATGATGCTTCATTGCTACAAATTCAAGTGAACAGGAAAATAATTACAACAATAATAATTAGGAGACACGAAAATATTTAATCTGTTGTACGTTTTAGCTATATTTCTAAAATATAGCAATAAGAAGAATAAAATAAAGTACTCCGCTACTCCGCACCAGAAATATTATGATAAAGATTTTTTTTTTTTTAATATATTATACTTTCTGATCATACAAGTTACGTTTTGAACTTCATATTCGAATATTGGTCCTCGGCTTCTGTTAGTCAGGGGATCAAGAAGTCTAAACTGGTGTTGTCGTCAGGTGGAATTTCTTAAAATGTACTGTTCCGTAGTGATTTTTTAGTTGGCTAATAAAAATTGTAAGGTTATGAAGAAGACATATTTCAAAATAAAAAAAATTGTATTAGATTTTTTGCCCTACAAGGCTCAATTTCTTTTTTAGTGGGCGACAAAAATATATAGGTTGTAATTAGTGATCAGAAGATAGGGAAAACTTATAAAAATAAAACCATATTTTACGGAAAAATCAACTTTTTATTTCAGTTCCACATACGGTACACTGAGCCTTAACTATAATTTTTGGTATTAAACTAGTACAATTGAATTATTTTGGAAATAGTATTGTATATTGAACACACGTACATAGAACAACACAGTATTTTTTTCGAGTCAAAACTGTTCAATAACTATTCTTTTTTAATTTTTGAATTCAGACAAACGACTAACGTATCACTTTCATTCAAATTTCACACTGAGTGCACTATAACAAAAACACGAACGACATCTTTAGGTAACTATTAGTAGCTTATATCAATATGTCGTTACTAATAGTTTTATAGCTATAGGAATGATTAAAGTCGGTGTTCCACATATGGAACTTGGTGCCTTGTAGGGTTAAGAATAGTTCAATAAATACCATTTTCAAGGCTAGGCTAATTTAACAACAAACGTTGAATAATTTTTATTGACTCTTAGTTCTGATTTTGCTCTTACAAATCGTGCTTTATACTGTGGAAGATAAATTTGAATTAATTGTATTTGTATTCAGAAACTCAGTTACAATAAGAACAGCCATATCATTTTCTCATGAAAGGTTTCTCATAAGAAACAATAAGATTAAAATGTCCCTTTCTTAATTATTTACAAAATGAGGAAATTATTGTATAATTTTAATGTAGGATAAAATCTTTATTTAATATTTTGGTATAATTAAACTTCAAATTTTAAAATAAATCGGACAAAGGTCATGTTAACACTTTCGCGGCAGCTGACGTAGATTCACGTCATTTGCATGCTTGCCAACCATCTCATTATGAAGCGTAGTACTTTTAGTCACCGCCTTTTTTTGTACACCACTAAATTTTTAGAGTAATTTCATTCTTATTTAATCGTAACACTATTTGGAGAGAATTGCTCTAAATATAAAGTGGTGTGGGAAAAGGGGCGTTTTTTCAAGGGGCGTTAACAAGTCTACGCTTATTAATGAGATGGTTGGCAGTCCTGCATTTGAAAATTTTTAATTCCGACAGTGGGCGTTCCTTTCGCAATTTCTATGTCATTTCTTTCTTAAATATATAGCCAATATTCGTATTTGTACAATGAAATATTCTATGGATACAAATACTTTGATTAGAAAGAACATAATTATAATGGATATTCATTTGTGATATAAATGTGAATACAGAAAATTTTGTTGTGAAATATTATAATTTGGAAGATTAAAGTCCACAGACGGATCTTACTCTCAAAAAGACAAAGGCATGCAGTCGCGAAAGTGTTAAAATAAAGTTTCAATTGTTTGCATTAGCAATTCTCAACCTTTTCTACACCCCCACCCCTAAAAGAAATGCATTGTGAGGAACTGGCAAAATTCTATTCATGAATGTAGCATGTCAATATGAATGTGTATTTTATTTTGTAATTTGTCAGAATGTATTTTCTTTTATTTTCCTTACTGTAAATTAATCTTTTTATTTCTCTTCAATAAGCTCGCATCACCCTTCTAGTCAAGTCACGCCCTTCCCCCCCTCCCCCCCTTAAGGAGTCGCATCCATAATCATAGATGCATACTTGCCAACCTTACCCAGAAGATTGTTAGTTCCGCCCCTTTTTGTACACCACTTAATTTTTAGAGTAATTCTCTTCAAATATTTTTACAATTAAATAAGAAAAAAAGTACTTTAAAAAAAGACTGGTTTTAAAGGATTGGCGGAAAGTGGTATTGAATAGAGGCGGGGCTAAAAGAACTACGGAATGAATTAAAATGTTAACAACTCTGCATAATTTATCGGCCACGCTTTGTTGCTTCAGCAATCAAATCAAGTGTGTGTTAATAAAAATCAATCAGTTTCTTGTAAAGTCCAAGAAATTTAAGTATAAATACGATTTTATACAATTTCTATTAATAGTTTCGTTACGTAGAGAGTTTTGTATGGACAAAATATTTTGGCGAAGGAATGTAGGGATTTTTGCCTCCATGTTGTAGGGACAATTTAAATTTTCATCTGACAACTCTTTTCCAAACCATGAATTCGAATAAATTATTACGAAATATGTATAAATTTGCTGTGTTATAAGCAAGGAATTACAAATTGCCTCAGACTTCATTGCATAAATTATAATATAGTGATTCACATCTTCGACGTATTCTAAAGTTAAGTCTTTTTTGTTTTATTTCTAGCACTACCATATATTTAAAATAAAATTTCCAGAATGTTTATAGGTGATAATTAAGTGTAACTATTTAAATCCCAATCCCATATATGCAGATTTTCTGAAACGTTCAATGCAAAAGTTTTCTGTAAAATTTGGAAGAGTTTGTTCACTAAGAAAGTATATGTTTCGAGCATAAAATGATTTTTACCTTATGGGATTTAAAGTTATATAGGTTATTTAATGTTTTATTTAAATGTGCGAAGTCATTTACTAAACAGAATTTTTAATATAATAGATAATTTTAACCATAAAATGTAAAGAATGACAAAATTTAGCATGCAAGAAAAACATTATTAATTCTAATTTCATTCAAAAAATTGTATAAATAAAGCCGTGATTAGTAAAGATTAAATCAAACGCTCACTCTATAATAAAAAATAAGATTATTCTGCGGTCATCGGACAAACTTGGAAGGGAGGTAGAAAACATCACAAGGATTGAGAATTACATAGCAATCAATTACCGCAAATGCTATTTTAACCCTTTAAGAATTCTATGCTTTTGGTTATTTTTAACAATTAAATCCAGATATAAGTGTGGCCAAAGTTGCCAACTTATTTTAATTTATTCTGGAACTTTTTAGCCCTGCCTCTATTTCATAAATCTATATTTTTTAAAAGAACTTTTTCTCATTTTATCATAGTTATATATTGGAAAAAATCATACTATAAATAAATTGGTGCAAAGTAAAAGCGGAGCTAAAAATGCTTCGGGATAAAATAAAATGTTGGCAGCTATAGTGTAGATCTTGAATGTTCCATTAAAAATAAGTAAATAAATAAATAAACAAAATAAAAAAATGTTTTTCATGTTAATCGTTTCACAAAGGAATATGCATAGTAATAATTCGGCTTCTGATGATATTATTTATAGCACTGATTGCATTAATACTAACATTGTGCAGGATTTTAGGAAATAATGAAGCATACAATACACACAATTTTTAAAATGTAAACAATAGGCGGAGTGACGAATAACCATCTATCAGCGCTATCGACTGCTCAGTGTTCAATTTAAACTCGCACCGAAGGTAAAGAAAAACACATGTTATTTGAGGACATTGATAAAATGTCAGTGTTTCCGTTACAGTTGGCGCCAGCAAAGGCTTCACATTCTTTTTCTTCTTTTGTTAGTACTTTCCCACCTTCTCTTTCGTTACCTTAACGATTCTCTCTCTGATAGGTAGTTCATTGCTGTAATTTTTGTAAAGAACAAGTGTTTGTCAAAAAGTGCTAAAACACCAACAGAAGAGGGGTGTGTGATAATCATATCTTTTAACGCGCTCTTCATTGTTTAAGCTGCCTTCAAACTCTAGCAACAGCAGAGCGACAACGGCGGCCTCTTTTCATATTCCTTTGATATGGTATTTGAGTTGTTGCTGGCTGGAGTCATCGCTCACAAATCCCCTAGTGCGGTAAATGCATGGAGACTTTGGTCTCTTTTGTAAAAGAGCTACAAAAAGTAATGTCCTTCATTGTAAACGTGTGCAAAATTTCAAGTAGCACTTTCGGACAACGGAGAATTTATGACTTCGACGTTCTATTTCTGTTGCCAGAATTTGAAGGCAGCTTTAGAGGGAGGAAATGGCTCATCTTAACTCTTTTTTTTTTTTTTTTTTTTTTTATGAATAACTTATGTATTTATAGAATGTCTTGAAACTAATTTATGTCATACATCTTCGGTATGACATGTATTCCATTAAATCAAGCACAGCTGGTTTTGCAGAGATTCGCAAAAATTTGAAGTGCGTTACAGTCTATGAGAGGTACATCTTTAAACGAATAATTTAATATCTTTATACTAGATAAAACAAAACAAAATAAATAAGTAACTTTTTTTAATGTTCAAAATCATTTTTCATACAAAAACATAAAACAAGGCATGATTTTGATTAGCGTAACTGATTGTTTTACAGAATACCAAAAAGTTGATCTGAATCAATGTTGTATCGATTCATGAGATATTAGGAAAATATTTCAACGTAAATACTTAATTTCATTAAGTAGCACACATTTCACACGGTGCGAATGCACAATTTAGACTATATGCAGGGCTATATTAAAAACAATCTTTATAACGCTTTCTCTTTAGGAAAAAAACTTTAAAAAATCTTTTGTGAAATTCTTTACTGCAGATCTAAAAGAAAATGTATTTTTATAGGTTTGTTTTTTTTCGACAAATATATTACAAAGTCAATCATTGTTCGAGGTGAGAGCTACATAAAAGAAATCTATTAATATGTTTTTTTTTTTTTTTTTTTTTAAAGAAAGAAGAAGGTATAAAAATAGTGTAATTTTTTTCTTCTTAACTAAAAACAAAATGTTTTTTAGTGTGTCATCATTGAGGCGATATATATATATATATATATGGAAAATTAAACAATACAGTGGGCAAATACAGTTGACAGGTTTTCTAATCAATGCAAACTGCATTATTTTTCATTCATGTTCAATCGGGCTTAAGCCAAATTTGAGTCGGCTAATTTTATATCCCCCCCCCCCTAATATTTATAGTTTGCTACGGCCCCGGTTTTCAACAATATTACAAGTTTAGATATCAAATACAATACGCAAATGCGTTATAAGATAAATCGTACTAAGGTATTCATTGCTACAAATTCAAGTAATCAGGAAAAAAATAATAATAATTAGAAGAGATAAAACATTTATTTTGTTGT
The DNA here is from genome assembly GCA_963930645.1 of Salticus scenicus. NCBI lineage: Eukaryota > Metazoa > Arthropoda > Arachnida > Araneae > Salticidae > Salticus > Salticus scenicus. The sequence goes on along the minus strand of OZ005652.1, from coordinate 41,836,286 downwards.
GCTATTTAAATTTTATGTTATAGCCATATTTCTAAAATATAGCAATAAGTATATTGAAATGAAGTTATTAGTACCAGAAATATTATAGAATCATTATTTTTAAATAATATAAAACACAACTGCATTTAACCTTTCACCTTACTTTAGCTCTATAGTTTAAATATTGGTTTTCGACTTAAGTCTGAAGACCAAAAAATCTCCAAATTGTTTAAAGTATAAACTCCAGTGTTCATTCATAATTACGAAAAAATAGATAGGAATTTCTGTGTTATAGGAAAGGATTTATAAGTTGCCGCAGACGTCATTGCATCAATTTCAGTGAACGTATTCTGCAGTTTATTTATTTTATTCTTTTGTTTTGTTGCTGGCACTACCATATATTTAAGTTAAAATTTCCAAAGCATTTATGTGTGATAAATATGTGTAACTATTTAAATTTCAAACCCATACATATAGATTTTCTGAAACGTTCAATCCAAAGGACTTTTGTAAAATTTGGAAAAGTTTGTTAACAAAATATGTATATAGTAGTCCAAGCATAAAATGATTTTATCATATGGGATTTTAAGTTATAAGGTGCATTTAATGTTTTATTTAAGTATGTGAAGTCATTTACTTAAACATAATTTTTAATACAGTAAAACCTCAATAAATCGTTTTTCACTGGGTTCTTGAAAAAAGGCAATGAAAGCAGAAAAACGACGAGCGTCAGTAAAAGTCAACACACGAAGAGAACAACGTTTATGGATTAATACACACAATGTATACAATACACTACTAATGAAAACTAATTTGTTACTTTATAAATTGTCAAAAGAAATAAAGGCGGAGCTAAAAATGCTTCGAAATAAAATAAAATGTTGGCAACTATGGCGTGGCTCTCGAATGTTCCATTAAAAAATAAGTAAGTAAATAAATAAATAAAATAAAATAAAGTTTTTCATGTTAATCTTTTTACAAAGGAATATGCATAGTAATATATCGGCTTCTGATGAATGTATTTATCGCACTGAATGCATTAATATGAACATTGTGCCAGATTTTACGAAATAATGAAGCATATAATATACATTTTTTTCAAATATGCACAATAGGTGGAGTTAGAAATAACCAAGAAGCCACAGCTTTATCCATCTATGAGCGCTATCGAATGCTCAGTGTTCAATTTAAACATGTACTTTAGCTAAACAACACCACAAATTATTGGACAACGTTGATAAAATTTCAATGTCGCCGTTACTGTTGGCGCCAGCGAAGGCCTCGCATTCTTTTCCTTCCTTTTTTAGCATTTTCCCACCTCCTCTTTTGTTACCTTAACGATTATCTCTTACTTTGATTGGTACTTCATTGCTGTATGTTTTGTAAGGTACAAGTGTTTGTCATGAAATGACCAAAAGAAGAGGGTGGTGGGATAATTATATCTTTTAACAAGCTCTTCATCGTTTAGAGAAAAAAAATGACTAATCTTAACACACTTTTTTTACGTTTTATACATATAATTTTGCCATTTCGCAGGAAAGGCACAAAACTGATAAAAACATGATAAGTTCTGGTACCAATTCATTTTAAATGGATAAATACTTGACTGCAGGTAACTCTGCCCGCTATGTAGAATTTAATATTTTGTATGTTTCAATATTTCGTACAATCATACACAAACTTTCTATTAATGCAATCTGTACTATAAATACATACAGAAATAAAATGATTACTAGGTACCTTCCTTTATAAAAACATTATCATGTAAAAAAATATTTTTTAGTGCAACAATCCTGAGCCACGTTCATATATGCATTTTATTGTAAAAAAAAAAAAAAAAAAAAAAAAAAAAGAAAAAAGAAAAAAAAAGACATTCCTTAAAGAGTTAAAATTTAAATTGCGGTCATGGATTCTTATGCAATTTTCAATCCTTGCGATGTTCTGTTAATCCCCTCCAAGTTTATCCCATGACCGTAGAAAAACCGTATATATATTTTCTGTGTTCCAGCTATGATAAATAGGAGGAGTAAAAAATATCCTACAACAAAGAGGCGGAAATTCAGTAGAAGTGGGTCAGCTTTGTTTTTTGTTAGGATTTAAGGGGGCTCTTTATTTACAAGGAATAATTGTCCGGCTCGCAATTCAATGAAATTTAGGCGTTTCATTAATAGAGGCGTTTCTTTCATATTCAATATGGTATCAAATTTTACTCAAAAATATGCGAAAAATTTGTATTTATACAGCAAGTGAATACTCAAATGAATAATTCCGTTGAAATAATTTTCAGTACAATAAATTTTTATTTGTAACTTAAACATAAAAGCGCAAAATCATTTTTAAGTCATGCCCGAAGGCGGAGCTTACTGTTTATATGTGGCTGATGTGGTTTTTAACATTTTAAAAATTCAATAAATATAGAAAACATGGGCGATAGCAAAAATTTCTATGATCAAACATATTTGGTACATGCCCTCTATCAGAAATTAATATTTCATTAAAATCGCAGCCGGAAAGTTGGGTGATGCTCTTTGTTAGCGTCTCTGAAAGCCGAAGGGAATGCTATTTTATGGAGAATTTTTGCCCCGTTATAACTCATTAATTAATGCATATTTTTATTTTTATTTTTTCTTTTCACCTTTAGAAAATTCTCAACTGTTTAACAATTTTCAAAAAAAAAAAAAAAAATGATTTCCTTAATTTTTAAGATTTTCTTTTTAAGCCAAACAATGCAGACTTTCGCTATGTGAAACTTTGCATTTTACAACTTCAAAAAAAAAAAAAAAAAAAAAAAAAAAAAAAAAACGATAACCAGTTTAACAGTTTTGAATTTTTGAATGTGAAAGTATATTTTAAAAGCAGGTATTAATTAATGAGTTATAATGGGCCAAAATTCTCAGTAGAAAAATATTGGTTTTTGCTTCTGGGGGCGATAAGCAGAGGACCGGCTTAAAACCGATTGTCTCGACACTGAAGTTTGCGTGGGATGCTCTTTGTCCTAGCCTTTCTAATGCGCATTTATACAGTTTTGTATAACTCAAAGCTTATATATATTTTAACAGTATAACGTGTTCATTTTCCAGATTTTGTGATTTAACTCTGATAAAAAATAATTTTTTTCTCCGGAGTTAAAGGATATCATGTCTCAAAAATTTTATTTTTCAGGACTGTAACCTTTTAAAATATGCACTTATTTGCAAATAACTGTAATCGTTTAATGATTAATGATACGTGAACACATTATCAATGGCATAATGTACTAATGTAATAAAGCGAAAAACGCATATCAAGGATATGTTGCTAAATCTTTTCATAAATAATAATAATAATAATAATAATAATAATAATAATTCAAAAAAATAAATAAATGGATATGGTGTCCTTTACTTCCGGGGATCAGAAATTGTACTAGCGAAATTTTAACACAAAAGATTATTTTTAGAATTAAATAACTTATTTCATATAAACAGTTCAACAGGGGTTGTATTCTCCACCCTTTTTCCGGACACTCTCGGGAATGAGAAATTTCCCTCCTTATTTCTACCTCTATTTGTATACAATAATTTCAATCCTGTTTAATCACGGCACAGTGCTATGAAAATACTACAAAATTTTCTGCATGAAATTAGAGGTGATAAAAAAAGTGGTATTTCTCATTTCTGAGAGTGTCCTCAAAAAAAAAGAGCGGAGAGTTGGAGTCCTCAGTTCAATGGTCAAGATATCGTATACGCCCTATTTTAAAAGTCCAACCCACAAATGAAAATGGCTTTGGGTTTCAGCCACCCCTTATTTTGCTAGAAATTTCTGATAATTGTCTGTTATGATCTTATGTGATCAAATAGGTGAAAATATTCACTTGGAATATGTGTTAATAAAACTTTGCAATTATTAGCAGCAACTGTCATCAAAAAGTTAAAAAACATAATATGGAGATGTGATTTGGGAGAAATTAATTAACATAAAGGGGCTCCGGGACAAACATCTGTAAAACAATAATCCACTACAATAAACTTAACTAAATGTTTAACACTTTCGCGACCGCATGTTTCTGTCTTTTTGACAGCAAGGTCCGCCTGTGGGCATTATTCTTCAAAGTTACAACTTTTCAGAACAAATTTTTTTGTATTCATATTTATAATGGAAATGGATACATTATAATTATACTCTTTCTAATCAAAATATCTGCAACCATAGTATATTTATTGTATAAATATGAATATTGAGTATATTTTTAAGAAATAAATAACTTACAAACTGAGAAGGAAACGCCCACTGACCGAGTTAAAGATTTTCAAATGACGTGAATCTGCGTCAGCGGTCACGAAAGTATTGCAATGTCTTGTGTAACATATATTAAATAGTTTGTATCACTTTTTAGTACACTCCAAAAACTTACTTTATAATAAACAGTTTTGGAATTCCACAAGAATAAATTGTGTCTGCAAAACTAATGATTGTAAATGTTGTTGCATTGTATATTTTCAAACACAATGAATTATTATTATTTCGACGAAACCATTTATTGAAGGAAAAAGAAAAAAAGCATTTAATTTAGTATTGCATTTATTTTTACATTGTTTTAAGAATTAAAAAAAAAAAAAAAATATTGAGAATATATTTTAAGCTTTCCATAGCCTGTACGATTAAATTGCATTAGGTATTGTTATGGTTGTCAGAACGTACATGTTGCGAAATATAGAATCTGTATAAAAGATCTCAGAACATCTTTATTTTATAGAATAAGAATATCCTCTTTAAATTACTTAGCTTTTATTATATACAGGCTGATTCTAAGTTCATTGAACAAACTTGGAAGAGAGTTAGAGAACATCACACGGATTGAGAAATATATAGGAACCCACGAACACAAACGTCATTTAAAGAACTGGCTGTTTTTGCTATTTTTTAATAACAGCCAACTCCTATAATTCATAGCGGAGCTTTTTAAGCTCCGTCTTCTTTTGGCGCCAGAATTTTTGTAGACTATTTCTGTGGAGTAAACGAAAATTATTAAGTAAGAAGAAATTATTCTCAAAATTTACTCGAATAAAATAATAATAATAATAATAATAAAAGAAGAAACAATACCCCAGAATAATAATAAAAAATAAAAGTTGGCAAATCTGTAAAAATAAAATCCAGATATGGGCGTAACTCTCGAATGTTGCTTTTTTTTTTTTTTTTTTTTTTCTTAAACTTTTTAATTGCTGAGGATTTTAGAAATGAATACACATACTAATAAATCTGCTTTTAATCGATGTAATTATCGTACTGGTTGCATTAATACATACTATATGATTCTGTGATAAGCCGAGATGCACGCAAACAAAATGTAGGGGTTGTTTAAGAGGATTCCTCGATTATCATCCCCGGAAATCAAAACCAATGTTAGCATCGGAAATTTATCCTGGATATTATTTAAGATATTCTTCGGTAACTTTCAAAATGATAATTTGTAAAGTACCAAATAAATAGTATGAAACAAAAATTCCGGTGTTTTATTAACTCATAGAGACAGAATTTTCCGGGAGACTTAATACATATTTGCTTGCAACTCTATTAAGAATTAATTAAAAATACATAAACTGTACGATTTTCTGAACTGCCTTGATCTCAGAAAATTGGATATGGAGTAAAAAAGGGTTGATACCATTTGCAAAAAATGAATATGATGCAAGTTTTATATGTAGAAGACCGTTTAAACAGAATTTCACAACATTAATAACTAGGCGTAACTACCAATCGATCGGCACCATCCACAATTTTATATGCTTGTTTGCGGAGAAATTCGTCTTCTTGACTGTACATTAGAATGAGAAAGATTTCAGAAAACTTTTTTCTGCACTAGAATATAAATGTAATTTTTATTAGACTTTTTTTTTTTTTTTCCTTATTGTAACATTAGTGAAAAAGAAACAAATTGTGTCACGACTTTTGCTTTATTAGCATGACGCTGTAACCGATTGAGGTAAGAAGCCACGGAAAGTTTTTTCACTTTCATGTTTCTATCAATAGAATCTATCTTTTCAGAAATTTTTAGATTTTAATTAATTAAAAGAAACTAATGAGAATTTCGGATATCAGGCTTTGAGGTGCACACCAGATGAGGTCGTCACAAATCTCCACGGAAATACGTGTAGCTCTGCGATGAGCAGTTTTCCTAGAGAAAGCTAGGCATATAAAAACACACATACATATTTTTATGACATGTAGATATAATTTTAAATATTATTTCAGTTAACAACAGATTAAAAGAAAAAAAAAATAAAATGCTCATGCAACAGTTATAGCTATATTTCTAAAATATAGCAATAACTATACTAAATTAAAGTTATTTGCACCACAGATGTTATAGAATCATTGTTTTTAAATAATATAGCACTCGACTAATATTTACCTTACTTTAGCTTCATCATTCAAATATTGGTCTTCGACTTTAACTCTGAAGACCAAGAAAACTCCAAACCATGAACATGAATTCCAGTTGATAATATGTATGAATTTGCTGTGTTATAGGAAAGGAATAAGTTGCCGTAGACGTCATTGCATAAATTTCAATGATTCTTGTCTTCAACATATTCTGAAGTTTATTTATTTTATTTTTATGTTTTGTTACTGGCACTACCATATAATTAAGTTCAAATTTCCAAAGCATTTATGTATGTTAATTATGTGTAACTATTTAAATTTCAAACCCATATATATAGATTTTTCTGAAACGTTCAATTCAAAGGTCTATTGTAAAATTTGTAGAGATGTGAGCGTAAAAAAAAAAAAAAAAAAAAAAAAAAACTGGGGTTTTAACTAGGGATCAAACCCGATTTTTGGGGAAGGGAATTTTGAAAGATTTCAAAAGTGGTGAATTTAGCATTTTTTTTTTTTTTTTTTTAAACCAATATTAGCGATATTCTATGGTATTCCAAAATGTTATTTCACATTTAGTTGGTTTTTATGATTTTTCGATTTTAAAATGGTGCTTTTAACGTCTACAAAATGAAAAATTACCAGTATAAAATTTCATTAATTAACAGACTTATTTTTTGTTATTGCCGTGTATTTACATGTTAGTTCTGACTGTATACAGTATACACACTGAGTTCAAACTAACACTTCTTTTTCGTAGCAGTCGAAGCTTATCATATTTTAGTTGTATATGACTATGAATGTAAATCTTTAATATTTTATTTCAAAAATAAAACAAAAATGTTCCGAAATATCCTGTGTTCACTAAATTGATCAATAATATTACACTGAAAAATATTATTTCAATTAAAATTTCAACAATATTAATATGCAATAAATAAATAAATAAATAACATCCAAATTGTTAATTATTTGCTATTGAAAATTTTATGCATTGATCCAACGCATTCATAAATTATTGCTGGAATTTTTAATAACCGAAGAATTTATGTTCGATTTTGTTCCTCGTGCTCTTTAACTCATTATAACAAAATTTTATCAATTTATGTGAAATTTTGTTATATCAAAAAAACAAAATTTCATAATTTTTAAAGTATTTTTATCATAATTTAATTTCATTGTATTATTTTTTATAACATATTTTATTATGGTATTCATTAATTAAAAAAAGGGAAAAGTTCTAAAAGTTATTTAAACAGGCAGACAAAACTTCATAATTTATTATTGTTAATAACGTAAATATTTAACCTTTTGTTATTTTTTGTGAAATAGTCACATAATTTTCGATATCACATAATTCAAGCAAGTAGATTAAAAATGATATCGAAATAAGTTGTTTTTGCACTTAAAAGAATAAAATTAAATCTAAACATTCAGTATTAGTTTCTTTCCATCAAAGTTTCCAATGTCAACAAAATTCCCGATTTAAACCCGAAAATTCCCGAAAATTCACCCGAAAATTCCCTGAATAAAAATTCCCGGGATTTTTACATCTCTAAAGATTTGGAAGAGTTTGTTAAGAAAATATTGCTTGGTATATATTCCAAGCATAAAATGATTTTATCATATGGGATTTAAAGTTATATAGTGCATTTAATGTTTTATTTAAATATGTGAAGTCATTTACTTGAACATAATTTTTAATACAGTACAACCTCGATACATCGTCTTTCACGGGGTGCTTCAAAAAAAGACGATGAAAGCAGAAAAACGACGAGTGCGAGTAAAAGTCAACACACGAAGAGAACATTGTTTATGGATTAATACACACAATGTATGCAATATACTAATAAAAACTAATTTGTTACTTTATAAATTGTCAAATAAAATAAAGGCGGAGCTAAAAATTCTTCGGAATAAAATAAAATGTGTGGCAACTATGGTGTGGCTCTCGAATGTTCCATTAAAAAATAAGTAACTAAGTAAATAAATAAAATAAAATAAAATAAAGTTTTTCATGTTAATCTTTTTATAAAGGAATATGCATAGTAATAATTCGGCCTCTGGTAAATATATTTATCACACTGATTGCATTAATACGAATATTCTGTTAGATTTTACGAAATAATGAAGCATGCAATATACAATTTTTAACCCTTTGCGGCTCAAGACAATTTGAAATATTTAAATTATACTGCCACCGGAATCCATGAACTAAATTAAAATAAAAGAAATTTTTAATTTTAAGGTTTAAAAAACCGGCCTTTTCTGATATGTTATAAACGTGAATTTTCGCTAAAATTTTCCGGGATGAATTTTTGCAGCTGGATCTTAAATTTTGCGTCCTCGTGGCGAGGACACCGCGCGTTAAGGGGTTAAAATATGCACAATAGGTGGAGTTACAAATAACCAAGAAGTCACAGCTTTATCCCTCTATGAGCGCTATCGACTGCTCAGTGTTCAATTTAAACTCGTACCTTAGATAAACAACACCACAAGTTATTTGACAACATTGATAAAATCTCAGTGTCGCCGTTACTGTTGACGCCAGCAAAAGCCTCGCGTTTTCTTTTTTTTCCCTTCTTTTTTTAGCATTTTACCTCCTCCTCTTTTGTTACATTAACGATTCTCTTTTACTTTGATGGGTACTTCATTGCTGTATGTTTTGTAAAGTACAAGTTATAAATAATCTCTAAAAAACGAGTAAAATTGAACACGTGTCATTTGTTAATTATATTAAGGACACTTTAAACACACGTAAAATTAAATTTTATTTAAAAGATGTTAAAAAAAAATTTCCGAAGCTTTTCGCTTTTATACTAAAGCGTCATACTATTAAAGCGAAAAGCTTCGGATAATTTTGTTTAACATCTTTTAAATTAAATTAAATTTTACGTGTGTTTAAAATGTTTTTAATATAATTCAAGTACAAGTGTTTGTCATAAAAACACCAAAAGAAGAGGATGGTGGGATAATTATATCTTTTAACAAGCTCTTCATCGTTTATAGGAAGGAAATGGGTAATCCTAACAGTTTTTTTTTTTTTTTTTTTTTTTACGTTATATACATATCTTTGACATTTCGCAGAAAAGGCACAAAACGGATAATGTACTTAAGATGCGATATTTTAACACAAAAGATTATTTTTAGAATTAAATGCCTTATTTCTTATAAGCAAGTCAGCAGGGGTCGTATCCCCCCCCCCACCTTCTTTCAGGATATCCTCATGAAAAAGAAATTTCCTTTTTTATTACTAGCACTATGTGTGTACAATATTTTCAATCTTATTTAATCACGGCAAATTGCTACTAAAATACTACTTTTTTTTTTTCATGAAATTTGTGGTGGAAAAAAGGCGAAAATTTCTCCTCTCTGAGAGTGTCCTGAAAAAATAAAGCGGGGAGTTTAACGGTGTTCACCGTTAAACCCCCTGAGTTTAACGGTGAAGATATCGTACATGCCCTATTATAAAAGCCCAACCCACAACTGCTAACGGCTATGGATCCATACTAATTTTACTAGAAATTTCTGACATTGCCTGTTGCGATCTTATGTGATCAAATAGGTGAAAATATTTATTTGGTAGAAGTGTTAATAAAACTTTGCAGCCATTAGCAGCAACTGTCTGCAAGAAGTTCAAAAGCACCAAACTTGGAGATGTGATTTGGGAAAAATTAATTGACATCTAAAGGAGCTCCAGGACAAACATCCTCTTTAAAACAATAATCAACTATACTAAAAAGGAACATCACCTTAGTGTTCGGCTGCGATTTTAATGAAATTTTAATTTCTGGTAGAGAACGTGTACCAAATATTTTTGATCACAGAAATTTTTGCTACCGTCTATGTTTTCCATATTTATTGAATTTTTAAAATGTTAAAAACCACATCAGCCACATATCAAGAGTAAGCTCCGCCTTTGGGCGTGACTTAAAAATACTAAATGATTTAGCAAAATGATTTTGCGTTTTCATGTTTAAGTTAAAAATGAAAATTTTTGTACTGAAAACTATTTTAACTGAATTATTCATTTGAGTATTCACTTGCTGTGGAAATACAAATTTTTCGCATATTATGAGTAAAATTTGATAGCATATCAAATATGAAAGAAACGCCTCTCTCTTATTGAAATCCTAGCCGGACACTTGGAGCCGGACACACGTATTTTATTTTGTATCACGTCTGAATGCATTTTCTTTTATTTTGCTTTCTGTAAGTTAATTTTTTTATTTCTCATCGATATGGTCGCACCACCTATCTAGTGAAGTCACGCCCCTCCCCCACCCTCCCTTAAGGAGTCGCACCCATCAATTTATCGGCCACGTTTTTTCGTTTCAACAATAATAATAAGAATCAATCAATTTCTTGTAAAGTCGAAGAAATAATATGATTTTATATAATTTCTATTAAATGTTTTACGACGTAGGAAGTTTTGTATGGATTAGGGAGTATAGGGATTTTTGCCTCTATTTTGTAGGGACAATTTAAATTTTCATCTGACAACACTGCTCCAAACCAAGAATTCGAATAATGTCATGATTACGAGATATGTATAAATTTGCTGTGTAATAGGGAAGAATTATAAATTATCGCAGACGTCATTGCATGAATTAGAGTGATTCACATCTTGACGTATTCTAAAGTTTATTCTTTTTTTGTTTTGTTTTGATGCACTGTCATATAGTTAAAATAGAATTTCCAAAATATTTATATGTGATAATAATGTGTAACTATTTACATTCAAACACATATTTACAGATTTTCTGAAACGTTTAATGTAAAGGTCTTGCGTAAAATTTGGAAGAGTTTGTTAACCTAAAAAGTAAATATTTCGAGCATAAAAATGATTTTATCATATGGGATTTAAAGTTATATAGGGCATTTAGTGTTTTATTTAAATATGTGAAATAATTTACTTAATTGAAATAATATTTAAAATTATATCTTCATATCATAAAAATGTGTGTGTGTTTATATGCCTAGCACTCTCTAGGAAAACTGCTGATCGCAGAGCTACACATATTTCTATGGAGATTTGTGACGACCTCATCTGGTTTGCACCTCAAAGCCTAATATCCGAAATTCTGATTAGTTTCTTTTAATTAATTTAAATCTAAAAATTTCTGAAAGGTAGATTCTACTTATACAAACAGGAAAGTGAAAAAACTTTCCGTGGTTCCTTACCTCAGTCGGTTAGAGCATCATGCTAATAAAGCAAAAGTCGTGACACAATTTGTTTTTTTCATTTATGTTACAATAAGTGAAAAAAAAAAAAAAAGAAAAAATCTAATAAAAATTACTCTTTATATTCCAGTGCAGAAAAAAGTGTTCTGAGATCGTTCTAATTCTAATGTACAGTCAAGAAAAAAAAAAAAAAAAAAAAAAAAAAACAGCTCCCCCTGACGAATTTCACCGCAAACCAGCATATAAATTTGTAGTTGGTGACGATCGATTGGTAGTTGCGCCTGGTTATTAATGTTGTTGTGATATTCTATTTAGACGGTCTTCTACATATAAAACTTGCATCATATTCATTTTTTGCGAATGGTATCACGCATTTTTTACTCCATATCCAATTTTCTGAGATCAAGGGATCAAGGCAGTTCAGAAAATCGTACATCTTATGCATTTTTAATTAAATCTTAATGGAGTTGCAAACGAAAATGTATTAAGTTTCCCGAAAAATTTTGTCTCCATGAGTTAATAAAACACTGGAATTTTTGTTTCATAATATTTATTTGGTACTTTAGAAATTATCATCTTGAAAGTTACCGAAGGATATCTTAAATAATATCCAAGATAAATTTCCGATGCTAACATTGGTTTTGACTTCCGGGGATGATAATCGCGGAATCCTCTTAAACACCCCTACTTTTTGTTTACGTGGATCTTGGCTTATCACAAAATCATTCAGAATGTATTAATACAATCAGTACAATAAATACATCGATTAGAAACAGATTTATTACTATGTGTATTCATTTACATAATCCTCAGCAAGTAAAAAGTTTAAGGGAAAAAAAAAAACATTCTAGAGTTATGCCCATATCTGGATTTTATTTTTACGGATTTGCCTTCTTTTACTTTTTATTATGGGGTATTCTTAGCGCTGCTTTTATTATTATTATTATTATTTTATTCGAGTAAATTTTGAGAATAATTTTCTTCTTACTTAATAATTTTCGTTTACTCCAGAGAAATAGTTTACAAAAATTCTGGTGCTAAAAGAAGACGGAGCTTAAAAAGCTCCGCTGTGAATATATTCCTATATATTTCTCAATCCGTGTGATGTTCTCTAACTCTCTTCCAAGTTTGTTCCATGAATTTAGAATCACCCTGTATTCAAGAAAAGCTAAGTAATTTAAAGAGGATATTCTTATTCTATAAAATAAAGATGTTCCGAGATCTTTTATACAGATTCTATATTTTGCAACATGTACGTTCAGACAACCATAACATAACAATACCTAATGCAATTTAACCGTACAGGCTATGGAAAGCTTAAAATATATTCTCAGAATTTTTTTTTTTTAATTCTTAAAACAATGTAAAAATAAATGCAATACTAAATTAAATACTTTTTTTTTTTTTTTCCCTTCAATAAATGGTTTCGTCGAAATAATAATATTTCATTGCGTTTGAAAATATACAATGCAACAACAGGTACAATCATTAGTTTTGTAGGCACAATTTATTTTTGTGTAATTACAAAACTGTTTATTATAAAGTAAGTTTTTGGAGTGTACTAAAAAGTGATACAAACTATTTAATATATGTTACACAAGACATTGCAATAGTTAATACTTCCGTGACTGCTGACGTAGATTCACGTCATTTGAAAATCTGCAACTCGGTCAGTGGGCGTTTCCTTCTCCGTTTGTAGGTAATTTATTTCTTAAAAATATACTCAATATTCATATTTATACAATCAATATACTATGGATGCAGATATTTTGATTAGAAAGAGTATAATTATAATGTATATCCATTTCCATTATAAATATGAACACAGAAAAATTTCTTCTAAAAAGTTGTAACTTTGAAGAATAACGCCCACAGGCGGACCTTGCTGTCAAAAAGACAGAAACATGCGGTCGCGGAAGTGTTAAACATTTAGTTAAGTTTAGTATAGTGGATTATTGTTTTATAGAGGATGTTTGTCCCGGAGCTCCTTTATGTTAATTAATTTCTCCCAAATCACATCTTCATGTCATGTTTTTTAACTTCTTGATGACAGTTGCTGCGAATAATTGCAAAGTTTTATTAACACATATACCAAGTGATTATTTTCACCTATTTGATCACATAAGATCGTAACAGACAATTATCAGTAATTTCTAACAAAATAAGGGGTGGCTGAAATCCAAAGCCATTTACATTTGTGGGTTTAGCTTTAAAAATAGGGCGTATACGATATCTTGACCATTGAACTGAGGACTTCTCCAATCTCCGCTCTTTTTTTCAGGACACTTTCAGAAATGAGAAATATTCGCTTTTTTTACCACCTCTAATTTCATGCAGAAAAATTTATAGCATATTCATAGCAATGTGCCGTAATTAAACAGGATAGAAATTATTGTATACAAATAGAGGTAGCAATAAAGAGGGAAATTTCTCATTCCCGAGAGTGTCCTGAAAAAGGGTGGAGAATGCGACTCCTGTTGAACTGTTTATATGAAATAAGTTATTTAATTCTAAAAATAATCTTTTGTAATAAAATATCGCAAGTACATTTCTTATTCCCGGAAGTAAAGGACCATTTATTTCTTTTTTTAATTATTATTATTATTATTATTTATGAAAAGATTTAGCCACATATCCTTTATATGCGTTTTTCGCTTTATTACATTAGTACATTATGCCATTGATAATGTGTTCACGTATCATTAAACGATTACAGTTATTTGCAAATAAGTGCATATTTTAAAAGGTTACTGTCCTGAAAAATTAAATTTTTGTGACATGATATCCTTTAACTCCGCAGAAATTTTTTTATTTTTATTTTTTTTTTTTTATCAGAGTTAAATCACAAAATCTGGAAAATGACCACGTTATACTGTTAAAATATATATAAGCTTTGAGTTATATAAAACTGTATAAATGCCATTAGAAAGGCTAGGACAAAGAGAATCCCACGCAATCTTCAGTGTCGAGACAATCGGTTTTAAGCGGGTTCTCTGCTTATCGCCCCCAGAAGCAAAAACCAATAATTTTCTACAGAGAATTTTGGCCCATTATAACTCATTAATTAATACCTGCTTTTAAAATCTACTTTCACATTAAAAATTTCAAATCTGTTAAACAGGTTATCGCTATCTATTTTTTTTTTTTTTTTTTTTTAGGACTGAGGGCCTATTAGTCTGAATCTGAGATTTTTGCGTTGTCGTTTTCGATAGTTTGACATTTATCGAAATCATTTTTCGATAGTTGGACATATATCGAAATCTAAAATTTATCGAAATTATAATTGAATAATTTGAAAGCGATGTTATAATTGGGAAGAAAAAAAAATAATAATAGTCCTCCGTCCTAAACTAAATTCTGCTTTTGCCAGAATTTCATCAAAATCTTTTTTTTTTTTAACGAAAAATTTTTTTTTTTAATAATTTTAAATCAGGAAATAAAAAGTGCGCGAGCAATATGAAATAAAAATAAGTAAAACAAATGAATTTAATGATTTAAATTTTATATAAATCATGATCGCATGCTATCATAAAAAGTAGATGTATAATTTAAAGTTTATTTATTTATTTATTTTTGTCTGGTAAAATCTTGGATTAGTCTACATTTACATACATTATATTTCAGGTAGGAAATAGTATTTTAATAGTTTTATTTTACTCTTTATACACATTGTCCATTGTGAAGCACGTGTAAACTTTGTATATTTAGCTTCTCAGTTTTTTTTCAGCTTTTTTATGTTTCTGGTGCATATTTGTTCTTTTTTTATACACTGAAGATTAAAATAAATATTTATACTATGTTTATTTTAGCAACATAGCTTTTTTGCGAAAAAATCAAGTCATGTTTATTATTTGTACAGTAATTTTTACAAAGCATTATAAAGAAAATTACATTTTTCATCAAATTTTAAAGTGTATGTTCCCTTTATGGAACATTGGCATGTAAAAGGTTAAAGTGATATTATAAAAGCGTTAAAGTTGGCACCTATGATTGATTAATGAGGAATATTTTTCGAAACGTAGCTAAATCAAATCATTATCTTTTATTCCGAATGCCATAAAAGCAAATATAATTCTGAAACATAATGAAGATTAAAAAATAAGGACAATGTAAAAAAAGTATAATACACATTTCAATGTTAAACAAGATTCTTTTAAAAGTAATTGAAGATTTAGTATATAAAAGTTGCATAATTTAATAGAAAAAAATGTGGAGTCATTTACACCGTTTTTTTTAAACAGAAATATTTTTATAACTTATAAATTGCTATGTCATCTCTCTTCTCTCATGGGAGACTTTAGAGTCTAACCCAAAGCGAGTACAATATTAAGCGGCACAGCATAATACAAAATAATGTCCGCTTACTGCAGCGCCAATTGCTATTAGCGGTCGGGCGGCAAATAAAAACAATTGATGGAAAGGATTGCGATTCAGCCAAAACGTGTACCACAATTGGCAAGTTAGCTTTTTCTTAAATTGCCAAGATTTAATCGCCAATTTTGTTTGTTGTTTTTCTCGGATCTCGGTTTCTTGTTGTGTGAGACGGAAGAAGAGTCTGTTCAAGTTGATGTATACGCCGTAGAAAAAATTATGGAATAAAGTTGAACTTTTTACAACAAAGTTTAATTTTAGGTAAACGTAAACAAATGATAAAAAGCTTGCTTTGATAGAAAGATTGTTTAGTATGATGGTTTTTAAATGCAAAATTATGAATTAACGCCATTTAAAAACATATTAGAATATTTGAAATACATGAAAACTTTTAGTAGATTTAATAAGAATGAATCAGTTTTAGATGAGTTTCCGTTTTCAAATGGAATATTTTTAAAAATAACACATACTTAGTGTTTAGCTAATTTTAAAAAGCATTAAATGTAATTCATGTATCTGTAAAAGTGTTATAAGGTATAGACACCAGTGCTTGTCACCCTTAAAATCTGCACCAGTGTTTGTCACCCTCACAAAATACATTTTAAAATAACCGTTAGTTAACATCTATGGCAATCTATGGATTTGAATCCGTACAAGCTAGATTCTCCGGTTTTAGGGATTCTTGTGCCGGCTGTTTTAAATTCATAGATGTTAATTAAATGTTTTAACATGTCTTTTGTGAAAATGACGACCACTGGTGCAGATTTTAAGAGATCACTGATCTCTTTACCTTAAATATTTCTGATTTTGAATATTATAATAAAATATTACTATTACCAGAATTTCACCGAATATTCGGTTCGGCCAAATATGCCTATTATCACAGCGTATATTGAGTCTTTTGGTGCTGTGATTAACTTTTTCGTTTTTCAAGAAATTATCTTTCGCAATTAAAGAAATAATTTAACAGATATAATTAATCTTTCGTGCTGGGATTCAATTTTTCCTCCTTTTCCAAGAAATTTTCTTTTCCAATTAAACAAATAGCTTCACAGGTGGGGGTGATTAAATAAAAAAAAAAAAAAAGAAAAATGTAAATACATGTTAAGAAATATGTAAAAATGCTTAGGAAAATAAGAAGAATAGTTTGTATAGAGATAATCCGAGGGTGAGAGCATCTTTTGTGTATGGGATCAAGATTACAAATTCCATGGGGGAATTTGGGTAAACAAAATATATTCTAGAAAGTATGTTGAAAATATGAGATTCTTTGTTCCAGTTTCACGAGCAAAGCATTCATTTTGTTAAGCTGCTTTGGGAAACAGCTGTAAATGCCATCGTTCTGGAATGCATATTGCATCTGCATAGGGAAAGCTAGTATTCAAAAATCCTTTCTCTCTTTTCCTTTTTTATCGAAGTGAAGCGTGAAACGTGACCTCGAAACAGATGGCTGAAGAAAACAGCTGATAAGCTGGGATCCCCCTTTTCACTCCGTTCTGTGACGTGAGCACAAGAATTTCCATATGAAAATCACAGGGGAGGGGTCACAAGCTGTACCTCGTGGTTTTTCTACGCATTCATTCGGCGTAGTGGGTTTGCTGATGTATCATGGGGAGAGGAAGGCGGGGCGACTGCTTTCCCCTCCCGGTTTGGATAAAAAGTGGACATTTTTAGTTTTTGAAGGAAGCAAAAAAGAAAAAAAAAGAGAGGAGATCAGTCTTCTCGTTTGGGAAGTAGTGAGTACTTGATCTGATTGAGACTCGCTGGTTTTGGCGGAGTGTGGTCGTAAGATAGCTGTTTTAGGGAGAAGAGATTGGAGGCAGGTTTGGTTCGCTTGCTCGTGATAAGCAGAGGCTGATGTGAGATCTCTGGAGGCTAGTTTTTCCCCTTGATATCTAGTGGTGGGCTGAAGATAATGATGAAAGTTCGAGAGAATTTTGGGTAGTTTTTTTTATGAGACGGGTCGTAAGGAAGGTAGAGCAGCGAGTTGTAAAAGAAGGAAGAAGAAACGAAGAGTGTTATGAGAAGGGAGTGAACCGTACGAGCTATGCATGCCGGTGGTGTGTTTTCGAAAAAATTAAGCTGGTGCTATTAAGTTAATGTAATTAAGCTATATTTTTCCCTGAAAGCAAAAGTTGTCGGAGCCCTAATAAAAGAGACGAGTGAGCGTATGGCTGAAAAGCTGGATAATTTCGCTGTTCCTGAAGGAATGTACCAGGAGTGTAGAAGTATTGACGTTTCCCGATGGATGCTTTGTCCTTAAAGTGGTTGTGAAAAAAACTCTCCTCGACGCTTGGCGGAACTGTTGCAGCTAAAATACCAAATGTTATGTAAGTCAATTATTATATTCATGTCTTTAATTATTCCTGCTTCTTGTATATTGTTGCTTCACTTAAAATGTATTAATTTTTTTTAAGATAGTAATTTTGTGTTGGTATGTAAGGACGGATGGTCCAGATCAACACTAGCTTCTGTATCATGATGGTATATTTTCCCTTATTCTGCTGAAAGTTAAACGTTAAGAAATATAGTGTAATCCTACTGTAGTCTAATTAAAAATTGGTATATGTTAAAAGCTCAAATTTTAGTGTTGGTGCTCCTTTGTGAAAGTATTGGTTTTTTATTTAATTGTGTCAGATAAAAGATAACAATGAAAAATTAATTACACTAGAGAAACAAGTTTATTTTCTTTATTTACTCTTGTCTGCGGGTAGTGTTTTTACCCATTTTTCTGAACTAGGGTTTTGCGATAGAAAAGTTAATAAGTGAAAGATTATTTTTAAGAACACAACGCGAATTTATCTTTATGGTTTGTTTTGTTTAATTCTATACGATCACCTTATCTTTCTTTAAGTTACAAGGAAAATTATATTTGGAAAACTTAAACATCTTTTTTATTATTAAGGAAATAATTACATTTGTTTTTATGTCGTTATTATTTAAAATCTAGTAAATAATCACTACTTTAGGTTTAAAGTTGAAGCCAAAGGCAACTTAAGCTTAATGATTATTATTTTCAATGTTAAATAGATTTGAATCTTAAATTTAAAAACTTAGCCTAAATAAAAATATGATAAATGGTGCCGTGACCAGGATTCGAACCTGGGTTATTGCGGACACAACGCAATGTACTAACCACTATACGAAATAAAAATATGATACTATATTAGGCGACCAAATAGTGGAATTAAATTTAAAATTAAGTTAAAATATTAAAATTGGTAAAAATATTTTTTGTCATATAAAATTATTATTATTATTATTCAAGTGAAAACTTCTTTAGGCGCGTTGAGCACTTTTGGGTGAACAAAAATCATTGAGCTCCCGTCATCGTCAGCTAACGCTTTCCATTTGAAGTGAAAACTTTTGGGTGAACAAAAATCATTGAACTCGCATCATCGTCAGCAAACGCTTTCCATCCTTGAATGATACAAATAATGTATCATGCAATTAACGTGCTATTGTGAAGTGTTAATAATTATATACTGTATATTGTTTTAAAATCTGGTGCGGCTCTACACGACTTCTCTCATTTCCGGGTACTGTCTCTATTGCAGTTAGACCTCACTAAACCGTGAGAAAGCCCAAAGCTGCCATTTTTATCACGTTTTTACAATCTGGTGCGGCTCTACACGACTTCTCTCATCTCCGGACACTGTGTCTTAAAGATTGCAGCCGGAAACGTTGCAGTTAGACCTTACAAAACCGTAAGAAAGGCCAAAGCCGCAATTTTTCTCACGTTTTTTACAATCTGGTGCGGCTCTACACAACTTCTCTCCTCTCCGGACACTGTCTCTATTGCAGTTAGACCTCACAAAACAGTGAGAAAGGCCAAAGCCGCCACTTTTCTCACGTTTTTACAATCTGGTGCGGCTCTACACGACTTCTATCATCTCCGGACACTGTTTCTATTGCAGTTAGCGCATTAAATAAAATTGTAATATAATTTTTGTAGTAGTAGTTTATATTAATGAATAAAAAAACACTTCATTTAAAAGTATTTCCCACACAATAAAATATTTCCTGGCGATTCAAGAAATACACACGTAATTGTTCACGTTTTCACTTCTGTCGGCACTCCCGAAGTGCAACTGTTTATTATTATTTTATTATCAACAGTTTTATGAATAATGCATTTGAATTAGAAAAATTACAGAACAATAATTTATTTAGTTATTTCATGACTAGTCAAAAAAAAAAAAAAAAAAAAAAAAAAAAAAAAAATCACATAGAACTTTTTCTGTAAGATATTTTTAAAGTAACAAAAGAATTATATTATTTGAGTTTTTAAAAACATAATAAACTTACAAACATATACTATATGTATGTGTAGGCTTGTTCTTGTAGTTTTTGAAATATGATATTTATCAAAGGTCTGTTTTCAAGAGATAAAAAAAAATGTAGAGAATCTTTGTTTATGGATTAAAAAAAATGTGAAGAGTCCTTTTTCAGGATAAAAAGTTTTGTGAAAGGCCCTTCATCAAGATATAGAATTTTGCAAAAGGTCCTTTAACAAACCCAGTTTTACAGACTCTAGAATGACCCCTGATACACTCACAAGTGCAAGTTTTCATATAAATTAGATCAATTTTGTAAATTTATTCTTATTTAATGAATCTGGCTGTTTTAGTCAATTTACATATATTTGAGATTTTATATGCGGGAAAAAAAAAAAAAAAAATCAAAGATTTAAACAAATAATAATTATGATATTCTGATTTTGATTTGAAAATTTCTTTTATTGCTTCAGATTTACGCTGATACTTTTAATGCACATTGTATTGTTTTTCATATGCAAGAAATGATAAAAATAATTAAGCTGTTTTGGTGTGTGAAAAATATTTACATTGAAATTTAAGTATTTGGCCCAAATACTGACTATTTGGTACTCGACAAAAATCACTATTCAACTCTAATTATTATATTGTATAACATATTTAAAAATGTCATAAACATAAAAAGATGAGATGCAGAGACAGTAGGCTGAGTTTTATCTTTTGATAAGGTCATACTTATTCGCTGATTTTTTTTTTTTTTTTTTTTTAATGAACACCACCTACATCTGTCATGTAGCTTGGAACAGAATCTTTTTATCTACTTTTTTCAGTTATGGATTATTCTCTCTCTTTTTAATACAGTAGCCAAGAATGTTTAGAATTAACCAAGTGTAGTTTTTACTTTCTTCTATATTCAATAGAAGAAAGTATTGGATTCGTAAAAATTTTCGACCTCGGGTTTTTGATGGATTTACACGTTTTGAGAGCTGTAGAACACGATTTGACCATTTTTAGAAAATGTCTGTCTGTCTCTGTGTGTGTGTGTGACAAAATTTTGTGGCAACTGTATCTCAGGAACTACTGCACATAATTTCATACAAATTGGTATGTAGTTGCACCTTGACATAAATTAGTGCCTGTCAACTTTTGGTAAAAATTGCCTTATAGGTTGAGTTGCCATCCCACTTTTTCCAAATTTTTAACATGGTGATATAGGACAAAATTTTGTATAAATGTGCATAAAGAGAATTATTTTTTAGTAATCATTATGAAATTTACAAGTATTATTTATAATAGAGATAGTCAACTGGGAAAAATTTTTTGTATGTGTAGGAGCCTCGTCAACCCCCCTGGGGGGTAATACCCATCTTGAAAATTTACTCGAGGGGAGTAAATTTTCAAGATGGGTATCTTTCGAAAGGTCTCGTCAATACCTTTAAAACGAATGGTTGAACTATAAATCTGTGATAATTTAAAAAAAAGTTATCGATTTTTTTTAACTTTTTACGAAAAACAAAACAAAAAAATCGTAATTAAAAAAAAAAAAAAAAAAAAAAACTAACCAAACTCTGTATTTAGTTGGCCCCTGCCATAAACTGGTGCTGATTAGATTTGGGGATCAATCGCACAATAGGAGGCGCTGTGATAGTATTTTTTCTAAATTTTTAACATTGCAGTATAGGACAAAATTTCGTATAAATGTACATAATGAGAGTTATTCTTAACCTGTGATTGTAAAATTAATACGAATTATTAATGATAGTAGTAGCTAATTAGGAAAAAAAAATTGTGCATTTGGAGGCATCGCTTCCCCCCCCCCCCTGGGGGGAAGTACCCCACGGGGTAGGGTAAATTTCAAAGATGGGTATCTTTCGAAAGGTCTCGTCAATACCTTTAAAACGAATGGTTGAACAATAAATATGTGATAATTTAAAACAAAGTAATTGATTTTTTTTACTTTTAACGAAAAAAAACCCAGAAAATAATCGTAATTGAAAAAAAATTAAGAAAAAAAAAGAATCCTATTTTTTTTTTTTTTTTTTTATTGAGAATAAAATGGGCTTTTTTTTTAAATATTTAGTGTTATTCTTCTTCTCTAATATAGAAATCGCCTGCATTATCATGTAAGATAATTCTTTTTAAATAATAATTTTAACAAATTATTTTTACTGAGTGAATTTGTATAGGAAAATATAGAAGAAAGTCATATTGTGGCCACAACATACTAGTTATTGAGTGAAGTTACTTTTTCTTAACACAGACTATCCCTTAATTAATACATATACGTAGTGAGAGAGAGAATTTTAAATACTTTTTTTTTTTTTTTCAATTTTCCTAATATGAGGAGCAAACACTCAAACATTGTTTTCTCAATAAATAAATAATAATAATAATAATAATAAAATTAAAAAAGAAAAAGAAATGTATATGATTTAGTGATTTTACTTAACATAAACATTTTACTGAACATAAAATATTATGTCAACATGCCTTTCAAGATATGTTTACATATGTGCCTAGTAACTAGCAATACATCTAAACAAATGATAATTAGGGTTTAAGTTTAGTTATTTTTTAATTTATTAGTTTTTTGGGTATTCTGAAAAATTGTATCCGAAAGATCAAACATTATTTGAATTTTTTCTCCTCATATCTAATTATATACATAATTTCTAATTTTTACACACATTAATCATTCTTTTCTTTTAGCTTTTTCTAACTAATGTAACGTAATTCTGTTTTCTTTTAGGGAAAAAAAAAAAAAAAAAGTTTTCATTTAAAAGATTACAAAAGACATAGGAAATAAAAATCAAGAACATGCTCTGGTTGATCTTTTAAAAAGTGCATCTTGATTTATAAGTATCAAAATGCACTTTTTTTTTTTTTAATTATCCTCATTACATTAAATAATTAAATTGTTTCTTTAAAAGTTTCTTAAGCATTATCTAAAACACACTTCCATTTTTTTTCCTTTAGCCTTCTGCATATTACGTATTTTAATATTTTTATTAAAGACTTGTACTCACATTTTTTCATCTGATAAAGGGTTGTGCTTGTGTTGTAACTTCAAACTGAAGCAATTGTGAAATTTTAAGATTTGGCTGGGTTGTACCCTATGGGGTTTTTTTTCTAAAACCCCCTCAATTTTACTCACTTTTCGGTTTAAAATCAATTAAAAAATTAGGATTATATAAATATATTGAATTAAACTGCGGGTAGCGTAATAGATGGGGCATTTCACTCTGTCACTGCTTTCAAACAATCAAAATTCTCTTAACATGACTGTAGTATGCTTTGTATTAAAAATTTATGATAAATACATAATGGAGAACTGAGCAGATTCCACCTTTACAAACTAGTTCACTTTTGTAAGAATTTGATAAAATAAATTAAAATACTAAGGTATTGAAACTTATTTGATTTTGAGTATTAAATAAAATAGTTTGTTTTGCTAATTACTTATAAAATAAACAGTTTACATGCAAAATGAGATTTATTTTGAGTGTTGCCAAATCTTACATTTGTAAGAATACTCATTATATTCAGATGCTTAGGGCAATAATGTTACAACCGAAAACTAGCTAGTATAATAGATATCTGCTGTGTTCCCCATGATATATTTGTTCTAAGATATATTTACTATAGAACATGCTACATTAATGTTTAGAGCTATGAACTCTGTTGATGACCGTTTTCCAGTCAGAGACAGAAATGCCCCATCAACTAGGCTACCACTTCATCAGCTTTGATACATTTAACTTATACAGATTTGCTGCTTAATTTTATGGATATCAATTTTTCATTTAACTTTTCATGTAATAATTCTTAACTGTCTGACATGAATGGATATTAATAAAGATCGTTATACGATGACGCAGGTTTCGATACAATAAATATAGATTTCTATAAACACTGAATGACACTTTTAAATAATTTGACCAAACTAATTCATTGATCATTTCATTTCAATTCATAATGATCATTAATCACTGGCATACAGTTAATATGAAAGTACTAAAATTTTTAAAGTTTTGAATAAAAATTTTAGCTATCTCTTAAAAATTAAAGTTATTCAAAAATATGTAAACATATAGCCAGAAGAAAAATAAATGTTTAATTTTAAAACATCCTATAGGTACTCTCATATAATTCTTAAAAAAAAAAAAAAAAAAATCTGAAAGAACCCTTTCCCTTTTCTCCTTTAAAAACTTCCAGAAAAAAAAAAAAAAAAAGACCACATTTTCTTTAAAAAATAAATAAATAAATAAATAAATAAAATAATTCTTTTTTTTTTTTCAGGTTCTATGTGGAGAAATATGTGGGAAAAAAAAAAAAAAAAAAAAAAACACCTAATCCATTTGGGTTTTTTTCTAATATATATGTATTATTACACACACACATCAGGCTTTATGTCTTTTTTCCAATTATGTTACTACATTAGTTTCTTTAACATATTTTTAACTATACTCACCTTAATCACTCTTGTCTTAAGTCGTGTGTAATTTGTATATTTCTTCTTCCTTTTTTTCTTTTGTTGCTATATTTGAACCTACTTTTTATACTATATGAAGCATTGTAACATTGCTTCAACTCAAAACAATTATTGTGAATTTTTCCATTTTAAGGTATTGGATTATCAAATTTATTACTTTTAACTATTACAGATACTAATTACTTTTCTCTTTAGTCTTATGTAGTTTTTTAAAGAAAATTATCTTTTTAATGTTGTATTTCTTTTTCTTCACCTGATGAGGAGCTGTGGTGTTATTTCATCACAAAAAATTATTGGGAAATTTTACAATTAACAATATTTGATTTCAAAGCATATTTATTACTTTTAAACAACTTTTTTTAAAGATAAAAAAAAATAAAAAATATATTCATCTCACCTCAGACACTCTTCTTCTTAACCTTTTGTAGTTTATGTAATGAAATAATTTTTATTTATAATTATTAAAATGATGCTAACACTTTCAATGCACCAACTATTTTTGTTTTCTGCAAATTTTTGACGAAATAAGTTATTTTTTCATAGTTGAATTCTCCTTACATATTAACATGTGTAAAAATCATGTAATTCATTTTGCAAAAAATTTCATATTTAACTCCCCCCCCCCCTTCTTTTTCTTTTTTAAAAATTAAAAATGAAGATTATGTAGAAATCTGAGAACCTGTTTTCACCTTTAAATGTAGAAAGCATCAAATGAAATTGTTCAAATGAAAAAGATTTTATTTACAATAAAAGTACTTAGAATATTAATTGCAATAAAAATGTTCACATTAAAATACTTACAGTATTAATTACAAGAAAAATATTCATAATATTATTTACAACCAGTCTCAAATAAAGCTTACATAAATTAACTTCAAATGAGCTACTTTACACTGTGAACTTCCTAGAAAGAAAAGAAAAAAAAATATGTGAAAAGATAACAGAAATTGCTCATCAACTAAAATTACAATTTTACTATTTCCAAGAAATAGTAACAGTGTTTGAGTCTCAAACAAAATACTGTAATATAAGCTGTGCTTGTATCGTTGCCCTGATATAAGTTTAAATTAGCATAAATCAAATAAGAGATAATTAAATTAGTTTTCGTAAAAAGAGAGAGAAAAAAAAAAGTAAAAATACAAGCTTAGTTCTGGTTTTATCCAAGTACTGTAAGTGTGTAATTAAATTTTAACTACGCTGTCACTTTATTTAACAGATTGACAAATTTAAAGATTTTTGTGAAACATTAGTACAAATTACAAGATACTGAATTTTAACTGTAAAAAATACTGCAGCAGCTGGAACTAATTTACTTCAGTTATAACCCACTAATTTTTTATTAACAGTATTTGATAACTACACACCATGTAAAATAATCAGTACGAAATTTTGAATAAACACCATAAAAAGAAAGGTTACTGCTTTGTTTGCCTATTTTATTCGCCTTACGAAGGGTTATGTCTTCTTTTGACCCAAAACAATTGTTGCGAGTTTTTGCATTTTATGGTGTTTATTCAAAATTTTGTATTTATTACTTTAATTTTGTACTTATTATTTTTTATTTTAACCGCCAGCTGTGCGATGGTTTTTTATAACGATGCAAAACAGTTTAAGCTTAGTTTATGTTATAATTATTAGTTTTATCTTATAAACTAACCAGTCACTATTGCTTGAAAAGGTTTCATTAAAATTCACTCTTCATAATATAAATTCAGATAATCTTATTTACTTCTGAATTTCTTTGGAACATTCAAACCTCTAGAAAAAAAACCCTGGTTAAAAATCGTCGCGGATAAAATACCATTTTATTCACTTTTGTCCACAATTAATTATTTGCGAATTGTAAATTAAAAATTGTCTTTATTCTTTCCATATATAAATATATAAAATCCTTTATTAATGTACGTACATAATCAATTTATATATTTCAAAATAGACATAAAATCATCAAAATTGACAATATTTAAAAAATAAATAAATATATTTGCCTTTTTCACAGAGTGGATGGAAAAGTGATATTTAATAATTTCAATTTTAATCCCCCCCCTTTCCCCCAGTGCTTTCAGTTACGTTGTCATTTAATCTCTCATAGTCATAAATATCTTTTAAAACTTGTTATTAAGCATAATAAAATTAAATGGTTTACATTTCTTTCCTGCAGTTTTTAACTTTCCGAACATACATACGTAAGGAAAGTATTGTAATTTTGTAATAATGATAAAAATTTGAGATGTTGGTATAGCTATATGTTTTGAACTCCCATGAGTTCATTTTTGCAATTTTTATGATGATGTACGTATATGTATGCACATGAGTGAACATGATATCATCTAAACACTTTGCTTGAATGAGCTAAAAGTTGGTAAGTATGTTATAGGTTACTGTAGCACCAGTATACACTTCTTGGAGAATCTAGCTCATACTTTTTTACAAGGACACAAAGAAAAATTATTTATCATTATGGTTCATGAGCTCAAATTACTTAAAGTGTGATAGCGTCTGAATACCTTATTCGATTTAACTGAAAATTTATATAAATTGTATAGGTCACCGTCGAACAAACTGTAAAATTTATTTTGGTGAATTTTGCACTTTATATATTTTACAGACACAACAAAATTTCTTTAACATTATGGCCTATGGTCTCAAATTATTTTAAGCACTGTCTGAGGCATTTTTATGCCTCATTCAATTGAGCTTTAAATTTATATACATGTTATAGGTTTATGTCATTATGTTTAAGAATTTAGATACATAACATTCCATTAAGCAACATGCTATTTGGGAAAACTAATTAAATAGCTTTAATAATTTTCTCTTAACGACTTCTCTTACTTTATTTAAAAACAGTGAATTATTTATGCTCAGAAAGTCGAGTGGAGTCACTTGAGATTTTTATTATTTCTGTTAAAGTTTTTGCATGTTTACCAAATTGGTTATAAATATATATACAGTATATACACACATTACTATATGCATTACTTTTGTGATAAAAAAATATAAATATATATATATTTGGATTGGAAGTAAAATTTAATTTTGTACTTTTTTCATCTACAATTCCAATTATCAATTAATTAATATGTTTACAAAATTATCAAATCATTAAACATAAATTTAATTTTTAAAACCCCTGGATAAAAAATAAAATAAATAACAAGTTGATATTGTAAGTAAAATATTAAATAAAAGCTATGCCCTGAAAAGTCTTATTGACATAATTTGTTAAAAACATTTAATTTATATTTATTGTTATTTTACCTAGATTAGAAATGTTAAGTAAAATAAAATATTTCTATGTTTAAGTACATAATGACAAGTAAACATCATAAATTATTTTTAAAATTACAATTGTCTGTGTATTTGTCTATCATGCTGATCATGGAAAACTAGTATTGAATAGTCTCTTTAAAGGGAGTAGTAGGGTGTTTTGGGGTTAAGTTTTATTCTTCATTTTTAACTGACAACATTATTTACTGAACCTAACTCAGAATTTTGTTTTTCTTTTTAAAGATTTTGGGTATAGCATGAAATAACTCTCTCTCTCTATATATATATATATTACTCTCAATATCCAATATATAACACTGCAATGATAGTCAACAACAGATTTACTTTGTTGCATTTGCAAACTGTACATAACTAATGTAATTAACATTTTCTTTATTGACAGTGATTAAAATGAAATCGTACTTTTTATTAATCAAATTATTATTTATACAATAAAACCTTCTTTAAGCTTATAAAAAGCACTCACCTTTTCAGGCCTTTACGAAAACACAGCAATAGTGGAGACGACGAAGTACAGAGAAGACAGAAAACATTCGTTTTTTCTCAAAAACATTCTTACTTAAATCAAAAACTGATCCTGAAAAAAAGCAAAGTAAATTAGCAGTTAAAGTTTACATAAGAATAGTGTAACGTTAAATAAAAACAAGTGTAAAATAATCGAATATACTTAGCTTTTCATCGTAGTTCTTCGAATTCGAAGCTGAAATAGCGAGAGCCAAAATATTGTTCTAAAAAGAAGAAAAGTAAATCAGCACTGAAAAAAATTATATAAACAGCATAAATTGAAAAAAAAAAAGTTCAAAATAAACAGAAATACTTATCTTTTAATCGTATTTTTTTTTTTTAGAATTCCGAACCAAACTAGCGAGAGCCAATATAATATATTCTTCTATCTTCTAAACATCCCGCTGCAAAACACAACACTGTAGGGTTGTATAGATTTCTTTAACCGAATACGCCAAGTCGCTGCGCCAAAATTTTTCCGGTAACCATAAAGTGAGACATCGTTTGTTTACATTTGCCGCCCCTAATGGCCGACATTGGGAGGACATCTATTTCCATAGGAGTTGAGCTGCTTACTATTGTACGTGCTTTGGTCTAACCTATCCAAAGAGCTCCATAGCGTGAATTTTCATAGCAGTGGTGGCAGTTTCCAATTCAGCTTGTCACCGTCGCGCCCAAGTACTGTCACGAAATGCTTTTGTATTTTCTAAAGTATTATTTAAATTTGACTTTTTGAAGGAATCACGTACAGACCACTCTCAGCCCAAGTTGGCAGCTATCGCATAGAGATTATTGTTAGGAAATATTTGTGTAAGCGGAAATATTTCTCAGTCTGACTGGTACTAGATTTTTATTAAATTACCCTAAAAGTTGCTTAGTTGAAATGTTTCGTTACTTTATAACTCTGTGCATGGTGACTGCTTACTGCACTGATAAATTCAGAGGTATAACAGAAGATCGCATACGGAGCATAAAAATGAATATCAACTCTGTCCTATCTCAAACCGTTTTCAAGTTACTGGAAATCGAATGAAAAATCTTACAACATCTCTCATTTTTAAATTTTCCATGCATGTTACACAAAACTCAAGCATATATTTTGAAAAATGAAAAAAATTCTTACAAAATGCCATCAATTGTATCAGAATATCTAGATTAATGACGAGTTACAAGCGTTGAAACAGAGAAAAAAATGCAAAACATTTAATCGGCAATTCCGCAAAAACTGCTCTGCTGTATATGATAGGTAACATTTAATAAAAACTGACCTATTCTAATAACCTTCGTAAAAACTCGTATTGAAACACATGGGTGGACTAGCAACGGAGAAATTTAGTTTGTTATAATTCATTATTCGTTTTCAATTTTTAAAAAACGTGATTTCGGTCATCGTGTTTCGAAACTCCCTTTATCATCCCCCTTTAGCAACTTACTTTTGATCATACTTATATGCATTACTTTTCATTTTGATTTGAGAAAAGGTAATACAGAAATCCTTACATCCTTGCAATACACTGATTAACACTTTCGCGACCGCTGACGTAGATTCACGTTATTTAAAATCCTGCAATTACCCCAGTGGGCGTTTCTTTCCCCAGTTGTATGTTCATACTTGCCAATCTAACCCGGAAGATTGTTGTTCCGCCACTTTTTGTACACCCCTTAATTTTGAGAGTAATTCTCTTCAAATATATTTACGATTAAATAAGAAGAAAAGTACTCTAAAAAAAGACTGGTGTGCAAAAATAGGTGGAAAGGGGCGGGACTACCAGTCTTCCGGGTTAAGTTGGCAATATGTAATGTTATTTATTTCTTGAGAATATACTCGATATTCAAATTTGTACAATAAATATACTATGGATGCAAATACTTTGATTAGAAGGAGTATAATTATAATGTACAGTCGGGAAAAAAAATAAGTTGACTAGAAAAATACAAAAGTTGACTAGAAAAATACATTGAACAGCGGTAACCGGGCGGGCTGGGGCATGGGTCCTATCGTCCAGGATTAATACGACTCGCCTAGCATTATTGTGATAAAAATTTAAGTATAAAAATTTAATTCAAGATTATTTAGAGAAATTAACTAAATTTAAATGCTATGGAAATAAAAATTTATTTTTAAAAATCACGATATAAGAGCAATAGAAAAAAGCAGCCTCTCTCTATACTGTAAACAGAAATACTGAGTAGCTTTTTTGTAAGAACCCTCCCACGCTTGTTTACATCTGTATTTACATTCTGCTATCCCTTACTGTTTATATTTATCACAGTTCACTAACCCCAAAAAACCCTCTTTGTTTATCTCAAAGGAAAAGAAATTGAGATTCTTTTCCTCAGCAGAGCCTGTCTTATGGTATCTCCCCTGACATATGTGCGCGGTGGCTAGAACGTCTATCCACCTAAAAGATGCTCCTAAAAAGCAAACTAAAATTAATGATCTAAGATAATATGTAAATCTGTTGTATTTAAAAGGTGCATTACAGTATATTTACACTACAAAATACTTTTGAATAAAAAATTATTTTTCATAAAAATATATAAAAGAAACATAAAAAATTTTCCCCGCAACTTGTCCATTTCAAAAAGTCACAGGAACATCCTGCTTAAAGTTATTGTAGTGCTGCCATCTCTATTTCAATTTATGAAGTACACATTAACTTTTCATAAAAGTGGACAGAAAAAGTAGCCACTGCACACCTAGAGAAAAATTTCTAAAGTAGGTGGATAGACCCTCTAGTCAGCGCCCCTGAAAGGGTTAAAATGAATTGGTACCAGAACTTATCATGTTTTTATCGGTTTTGGCTTTTCCTGCGAAATGGCAAAATTATATACATATATATGTATAAAACGTAAAAAAAAAAGTGTGTTAAGATTAGTCATTTCCTTTCTCTATACATGAAGAGCTTGTTGAAAGATATAATTATTCCACAACCCTCTTCTTTTGGTTATTTTATGACAAGCACTTGTACCTTACAAAACATACAGCAATGAAGTACTAATCAAAGTAAGAGAGAATCGTTAAGGTAACAAAAGAGGAGGTGGGAAAATGCTAAAACAGGAAGGAAAAGAATGCGAGGCCTTCGCTGGCGCCAACAATAACGCGACATTAAGATTTTATCAATGTTTTCAAATAATTTGTGGTGTTGTTGACTTAAGGTACGTGTTTAAATTGAACACTGAGCATTCGATAGCACTCATAGATAGATAAAGCTGTGGCTTCTTGGTTATTTGTAACTTCACCTATTGTGTATATTTTAAAAACTGTATATTGTATGCTTCATTATTTCGTAAAATCTGGCACTATGTTCGCATTAATGCAATCAGTGCGATAAATACATTCACCAGAAGCCGATATATTACTATGCATATTCCTTTGTAAAAAGATTAACATGAAAATCTTTATTTTATTATATTATATTTTATTTATGTACTTATTTTTTAATGGAACATTCGAGAGCCACAGCATAGTTGTCAACATTTTATTTTACTTCGAAGCATTTTTAGCTCCGCCTTTATTTCTTTTGACAATTTATAAAATAACAAATTAGTTTTCATTAGTAGTGTATTGTATACATTGTGTGTATTAATCCGTAAACGTTGTTCTCTTCGTGTGTTGACTTTTACTGACGCAGGGATGGAACACGGGCGCAGAATTCATACCACTATCGATGTAAGAAAAATTTCTACTTCTTAAATCAACGATATTATAAGTAGAGAAATTTCTTAAACGGATTCCGGTATGAATTCTGCGCCCGTGTTTCATCCCTGCTGACGTTCGTCGTTTTTCTGCTTTCATCACCTTTTTTCAAGCACCCCGTGAAAATTGATTTACTGAGGTTCTACTGTATTAAAAATGTCATTTTTAAATAAAACATTAAATGCACCATATAACTTTAAATCCCATATGATAAAATCATTTTATGCTTGGCAATAACAAAAAATAACAAACTTGCTATAACAAAAAATAAATAAATAAACTTCAGAATATGTTGAAGACGAGAATCACTGAAATTTATGCAATGACGTCTGCGGCAACTTATAATTCCTTTCTATAATATAACTTATAATATAACTTTCTATAATATAACTTATAATTCCTATACACAGTAAATTCGTGCCTATTACTTCGTAACTATCAACACTGGAATTTATGATTTGGACAATTTGGAGTATTTCTTGGTTTTCAGACTTAATGTCGAAAACCAATATTTGACTCACAAAGATAAAATAAATTGTCAAATACTGTTGTGTGCTATTTTATTAAAAAATAATAACTCTGCAATATTTCTGTTTCGAGTAACTTTATTTTAATCGTGTTTACTGCTATATTTTAGAAATATAGCTATAACATAAAATTTAAATAGCACAACAAAATAAATGTTTTTATCTCTCGTAATTACTATTATTTTTTTCCTGTTCACTTGAATTTGTAGCAATGAAATACCTTAGTACGATTTATCTTATAACGCATTTGCGTATTGTATTTGATATCTAACTTGTAATATTGGTGAAAACCAGGGCCGTAGCGAACTATAAATATTGTGTGTGTGTGGGGGGGGGGATATAAAATTAGCCGACTCAAATTTGGCTTAAGCCCGACTGAACATGAATGAAAAATAATGCAGTTTGCATTGATTAGAAAACCTATCAACTGTATTTACCCACTATATTGTTTAATTTTCAATATATATATATATATAGATATACATATATATATTTCGCCTCAATGATGACACATTAAAAAACATTTTGTTTTTAGTTAAGAAGAAAAAAATTACACAAAAAATATTTTTATACCTTTTTCTTTCTTAATAATAATAATAATAATAATAATAGATTTCTTTTGTGTAGCTCTTACCTCGATCAATGATTGGCTTTGTAATATATTTGTCGCAAAAAAAGAAAAAGAAAAAAAAAACTACAAAAGTACATTTTCTTTAATGTAGCCCCTGTACAGGGATGGAACACGGGCGCAGAACTCATACCGGAATCCGTCTAAGAATTTTCTCTACTTATAATATCATTGATTTAAGAAGTAGAAAATTTTCTTACATTGATAGTGGTATGAATTCTGCGCCCGTGTTCCATCCCTGCCTGTATATCGTCTAAATTGTGCATTCGCACCGTGTGAAATGTGTACTACTTAATGAAATTAAGTATTTACGTTGACATATTTTCCTAATATCTCATGAATCGATAAAACACTGATTCAGAACAACTTTTTGGTACTCTGTAAAACAATCAGTTACGTTAATCAAAATCATGCCTTATTTTAAAGCAGGATGGAACACGGGCGCAGATTTCATACCGGAATCTATTTAAGAAATTTTACTACCAGTAATATCGTTGATTTAAGAAGTAGAAAATTTTCTTACGTTGATAGTGGTATGAATACTGCGCCCGTGTTCCATCCCTGTTAAAGGAAAAATGATTTTGTATATTGAAAAAAGTTACTTATTAATTTTGTTTTGTTTTATCTAGTATAAAGATATTAAATTATGGTTTAAAAATATACTTCTCATAGACCGTAACGCACTTCAAATTCTTGCGAATCTCTACAAAACCAGTTGTGCTTGATTTAATAGAAAACATGTCATACCGAAGATGTATCACATAAATTAGTTTCAAGACATTCTTTAAATACATAAGTTTTACATTAAAAAATAAATAAATAAAAGTGTTAAGTTGTGCCATTTCCTTCCTCTAAAGCTGCCTCTCAAACTCTGGCAACAGAAATAGAACTTCAAAGTCATAAATTATCCGTTGTCAGAAAGGGATACTCGAAATTTTGCACACGTTTACAATGAAGGGCATTACTTTTTATAGCTCTTTTAAAAAAGAGACCAAGTCTCCATGTAATTACCGCACTAGGAGATTTGTGATCGACTACTACAGCCAGCAACAACTCAAATACCACATCAAAGGAATATGAAAAGAGGCCGCCGTTGTCGCTCTGCTGTTGGCAGAGATTGAAGGCAGCTTAAACGATGAAGAGCTCGTTAAAAGATATGATTATCACCCCTCCCCCACCTCTTCTGCTGGTGTTTTAGCATTTTTTGACAAACACTTGTTCTTTACAAAACTTACAGCAATGAACTACGTATCAGAGAGAGAATCGTTAAGGTAACGAAAGACAAGGTAGGAAAATACTAACAAAATAAGAAAAAGTATGCGAGGCCTTTGCTGCCGCCAACAGTAACGGCAACATTGACATTTTATTGACATTTTTTTGTCGCCAAATAACTTGTGTTTTTGTTTACCTTCGGTACGAGTTTAAATTTAACACTGAGCAGTCGATAGCGCTCATAGATGGTCATTCGTCACTCCGCCTATTGTTTATATTTTAAAAATTGTGTATTGTATGCTTCATTATTTCCTAAAATCCTGCACAATGTTAGTATTAATGCAATCAGTGCTATAGATAATATCATTAGAAGCCTAATTATTACTATGCATATTCCTTTATGAAACGATTAACATGAAAAACATTTTTTTTATTTTCTTTATTTATTTATTTACTTATTCTTAATGGAACATTCACGATCCACACTATAGCTGCCAACATTTTATTTTGTTCCGAAGCATTTTTAGCCACGCCTTTACTTTGCACCAATTTATTTATAGAATGATTTTCTCCATTATATAACTACGATAAAATAAGAAAAAGTTCTTTTAAAAAATTTAGAGGTATGAAATAGAGGCAGGAGTAAAAAGCTCCAGAATAAATTAAAATAAGTTGGCAACTTTGGCCACACTCATATCTGGATTTAATTGTTAAAAATAACCAAAAACATAGAATTATTAAAGGGTTAAAATAGCATTTGCCGTCATTGGTTGCTATGTCATTCTCAATCCTTGTGATGTTTTCTACCTCCCCTCCAAGTTTGTCCGATGACCGAAGAATAATCTTATTTTTTATTATAGAGTGAGCGTTTGATTTAATCTTTACTAATCATTTATACAATTTTCTGGATGAAATTGGCATTAACATACTTGCCAACTATCTCATTATGATCCGTAAAATTTTTAGTACCCGCCTTCTTTTTCACATCAATAATTTTTTAGAGTAATTCTAGTCTTATTTAATCGTAACAACATTTGGAAAGAATCACTCTAAAAATATACTGGTGTGAGAAAAGGCGCGTTTTTTCAGGGGGCGTTAACAATTGTACGGATATTAATGAGATGGTTGGCAAGTATGCATTAATAATGTATCTCTTACATGATAAATTTTGTCATGCTTTACATTTTATGGTTAAAATTATCTATTATATTAAAAATTCTGTTTAGTAAATCTGCATATATGGGTTTGAAATTTAAATAGTTACACTTAATTATCACCTATAAATATTCTGGAAATTTTATTTAAAATATATAGTAGTACTAGAAACAAAACAAAAAAGAATAAACTTTAGAATATTTTGAATATGTGAATCACTATATTATAATTTATGCAATGATGTCTGAGGCAATTTATAATTCCTTGCCTATAGCGCAGCAAATTTAATACATATTTCGTAATAATTTATTCGAATTCATGGTTTGGAAAAGTGTTGTCAAATGAAAATTTAAATTGTCCCTGCAGCATGGAGACAAAAATCCCTGCATTCCTTACGCCAAAATATTTTGTCCATACAAAACTCCCTACTTAATGAAACTATTAATAGAAATTGTATAAAATCGTATTAATATTTAAATTTCTTCGACTGTACCAGAAACTGATTGATTCTTATTAACACACACTTGATTTGATTGCTGAAGCAACAAAGCGTGGCCGATAAATTATGCAGAGTTACCAACATTTTAATTTATTCCGTAGTACTTTTTTAGTCCCGCCTCTATTTAATACCACTTTTATTGTAAAAGTAATTTTTTCTTATTTTATCATATTCGAGGGTAAGGTGAAAAGTTCTCGGCTTGACGCAAAAAGGGCGCTCCAATGCTCAAAAAATTGCGTTTCTTGCCTTAGTGCACGTGTTATTAGTTTTTATGGCAAGTTTCAAATTGTTCTCTCAAGTAGAATTTTACATACAAGCATCTACATACTTGCCAACCTAACCCGGAAGATTGTTAGTCCCGCCCCTTTCCGCCAATTTTTTTAACTGCAGACTTTTGTTAAAGTATTTGTTTCTTATTTAATAATCATAAATATATTTGAAGAGATTTACTCTAAAAATTAAGTGGTGTACAAAAATGGGCGGGAACTAACAATCATCCGGGTAAGGTTGGCAAGTATGCATCTATGATTATGGATGCGACTTCTTAAGGGTGGGGGTGGGGGGGGGGAGGGCGTGACTTCCTTAGAAGGGTGATGCAATCTTATCGAAGAGATAAAAAAAGATTAATTTACAGAAAGGTAAATAAAAGAAAATACATTTTGACAAATTACAAAATAAAATGCACATTCATATTGAGATGTTACATTCACGAATAGAATTTTGCCAATTCCTCACAATGCATTTCTTTTAGGGGTGGGAGTGTAGAAAAGGTTGGGAATTGCTAATGCAAACAATTGAAACTTTATTTTAACACTTCGCGACTGCATGCCTTTGTCTTTTTGAGAGTAAGGTCCGCCTGTGGACGTTAATCTTCCAAATTATAATATTTCACAACAAAATTTTCTGTATTCACTTTTATATCACAAATGGATATACATTATAATTATGTTCTTTCTTCTCAAAGTATTTGTATCCATAGTATATTTCATAGTATTTTGTAAAAATATGAATATTGGCTATATATTTAAGAAATAAATGACATAGAAATTGCGAAAGGAATGCTCACTGGCGGAGTTAAAGATTTTGAAATGACGTGAATCTACGTCAGCGGTCGCGAAAGTGTTAACATGACTTTTGTCCAATTTATTTTAAAATTTGGAGTTTAATTATACCAAAATATTAAATAAAGATTTTATCCAACGTTAAAATTATACAATAATTTCATCATTTTGTAATTAAATAAGAAAAGAAAAATTTAATCTTATTGTTTCTTATGAGAAACCTGTCATGAGAATTTCTTATTGTTCTTGGCTGTTCTTATTGTAACTGAGTTTCTGAATACAGATACAATTAATTCAGATTTATCTTCCACTGCATAAAGCACGATTTGTAAGATCAAAATCGGAACTAAGAGTCAATAAAAATTATTCAACGTTTGTTGTTAAATTAGCCTAGCCTTTAAAATGGTATTTATTGAACTATTCTTAACCCTACAAGGCACCCAGTTCCATATGTGGAACACCGACTTTAATCGTTCCTATAGCTATAAAACTATTAGTAGCGATATCTCTTGACATCTTGATAGAAGCTACTGACATTTAACAATGTAGTAATACGAATCTTTACCTAAAGATGTCGTTCGTGTGTTTGTTATAGTGCACTTAGTGTGAAATTTGAATGAAAGTGATACGTTAGTCGTTTGTCTGAATTCAAAAATAAAAAAAGAATAGTTATTGAACAGTTTTGACTCGAATAAAATACTGTGTTGTTCTATGTATGTGTGTCCAATATACTATACTATTTCTAAAACAATTCAATTGTACTAGTTTAATACCAAAAAGTATAGTAAGGCTACCGTATGTGGAACTGAAATAAAAAGTTGATTTTTCCGTAAAATATAGTTTTATTTTTATAAGTTTTCCCTATCTTCTGATCGCTAATTACAACCTATATATTTTTGTCGCACACTAAAAAAAAAAATGAGCCTTGTATAGTTAAAAATCTAATACAATTTTATTTTTAAAATATGTCTTCTTTATAACCTTACAATTTTTATTAGCTAACTAAAAAATCCCTACAAAACAGTACATTTTAAGTAATTCCGCCTGACGGCAACACCAGTTTGAGTTCGTGATCCTTATCCTCTGACTTACAGAAGCCGAGGACCAATATTCGAATATGAAGTCCAAAATGTTAGTAAAATACGAGCAGGTCGTATAATATATTATTAAAAATGGGTTATAATAATATTTCTGGTGCAGAGTACTGTATTCTATTATTCCTATTGCTATATTTTAGAAATATAGCTATAACGTACAACAGATTAAATATTTTCGTCTCTCCTAATTATTATTATTATTATTTTCCTGTTCACTTGAATTTGTAGCAATGAAACATCACAGCACGCCATTTTGTATTCTATTTCTAGCTTGGAATACTGATGATGACAAACATGCATTTTATTTAAATCCATGTATGGTATTGAAAATTAAATACAGTAGAAAAGATGCAATAAAAATTTGTTACTAATTAATTATCCTCCATTTTGCTTACGCATGATAAAATATGAAGAAAAAATGGGAGTTTTGTGTCTTATTTTTTCATTTTTGCTAACACTTGAAAAACGTTAAAAAAAAAAAAGGAAAGAAAAGAAAAGAAAAGAAAAGTTTAAGAAAATAATAATAATAATAATAAATTACAACGTTATTATTACTATTATTTCAACAGTGTTATTTATTTTATTTTATTTTTTATTTTTATTTATTTTTTTATTTATATATAATATTTGTTTTTAAGAAAGCATATTTGGGGGCAGGGGGTTTGTGATACAGAAGTCGTGCAGTTCACCTTTTTTTTTCTTTATGAAACTTTCAGGGACAAGAAATTTCTGGCAGTTTTTTACCACTATTTTTATATAGCGATTCTCCACCCTATTTTAACATAACATATTACAATGGAAATTCTATAACATTTCAGTATAATTCGATAATATTTCAGTATGAAGATAGCACTGGCAACTAAAGCAGAAATTTTCCATCTCTGAAAGTGTCATTAAAAATGGGCGGAAATAAAGACCCCGGATTATTCACTTGTAAACTGCTCTCTCTTTGTACTCTTGTGCATAGCTGATAATATTTAAAATTTATTCCAGAATTCTATAAGACTGACCCTTTTTTCACACAAGTATATTTTAAAAGGTTTTTTTTTTTTTTTTTTTTCCCTTATTTCATCGTAATTACATATTGGAGAAAAATTCTCAAAAACCAAAGTGGTGTGAAAAAATATGGCAGATCTAACAATAGTCAGGAATAAATTATAAACATTACCAGATATGTCTTATGGCGAAATATTATATCTATCCCCCCTGTCGCAATTTACGTGTGGCGATACTAATGCAATTAACAATTTCGACTGAACAATTCTGACAGAATTTTTCTGCACTGTAAAAAAATAACTATTACCAGCTGCAAGAAACTCTCTGTGATTGGAGAAAATAATATTTTCTCCAATCACAGAGAGCTTCTTGCAGCTGGCAATAGTTATTTTTTTACAGTGTAGATATCTGACAAAACGTCTAAATTCACTGTAAAAGTTTACGTCTTAAACTCAGTTTAAAAATGTCTTAAACAGGTGGTCATTTTTTAATCGGGAAAAAAAAAAAAAAAAAAAAAAAAAAAGTCTTATTTTTTGAGACACAGTTTTGCATGTGAAATTAAGACAGTGCAGATATCTTAAAACACTGCCATGTTCTTTACGCTTAAATGTACCGCCATGTTAGGCTTAAAAACACCACTATTTTTAAGACTTTTTAACAAATAAATAAATATATAAAAGTAGCTTATGATTCTGTTTTTCTGTTAAAAATAGGTTTTAGAATTTTCTAGAGCATAAATAAAATATTATTTAATGATTAAAATTTATTTTTCCATTAACCGAGAATGGACTCGAACCGACGCCGGTCTTCGAATTGAAAAGCTGGTGTCGGAAGTTACCGTCTTTACCAATCATACCAACGCACAACACAACATTGATACAATATAGTGCAGTTCCATATTTTAAGGGGACTTAACATCTTTGACTTCGCACTTTCAAAGATTTCATAGAATAGCTAATATTTCCGTTTAATATTTATAATTTGAACTATACTAGGTATTTTATTCAATAAAATATATATTTAGGCAATAATTCTTATGAGTTTTGATATAATTTTTACATATTTAAAATCTTTAAATCGCGCTTTCTCAGTCTGTACTGCTTTTTCATGAATTTTGGATTTTCAAAATGATAAAACTTATACAGATAGTAAATGAAAAGCTTAATAGTGTTTTTTTTTTTTTTTTTTTTTTCTTTTTTGATATTTCAAAGTAACTACTTAAAAGAAAAAAAATTCTCTTAAGTCTTCTAAGTATTTTCTTAAATATTAGTTGAAGTTTTAGTATTTTGAAAAATCACGAATTCATAAAAAAGGCAAACAGTGGAAACGCTGTTTATAGATTTCATCTATATATATAAAAGAGCAGAGTCTGTGTGTGTGAGTGTGTGTGTCTGTCCGCTATAGAATCCTAGGCCGTTTCACCGAGCGGGACCAAATTTGGCACGGTTAATGTTTAGGACCTGAGAAAGACAACGCCGCAAGCGATTTTAGAAAATTCGCCCCCCAAGGGGGGGGAGGGGGGGCAAAACGTAATTTCACAAAATCCTTCATATCTCAAACAAAAAAAGCAGATATCCGTAAAATGTTTGCTTTAAAATATAGCTAATATAAATGTCTAAAAATCAGTTTCTGGAATTTTTGAAATTCAGTCCCCAAAGGGGGCGGGGGGGGGGGCAAAACGTGATTTCGCATAATCCTATATATCTCAAACAAAAAAAATAGATTTACGTGAAATTTTTGCTCTAAAATATAGCTAATGCAACTATCTAAAAACCAATTTCTGGAATTTTAGAAATTCAGCCCCCAGGTGGGGCAGCAAGGGGGGGAGCTATGGAGCAAAAACAAAGAGAAATACAGTTAGGCCGTTCAAAATTGGTACAGATAGGTTTTAAAGGCCTGCAAGTCGAATGGGGATATTTTCGAAAGTGTAAAGTTATTAGGAGGGGCAAGAAGGGAGGGGAGGGGAGGGGGGGGGGGCAAAAAAATAAAAATAGTGTCAGATCGTTCAAAATTGGTACATAGAGGTTTTCTATACTTACAAATCGATTGCGGATACTTTTGAATTTGTAAAATTATTAGGAGGGGTGGGTAGGGGTGGGGCGGTAAGGGGGGGCTATGGGGCAAAAACAAATAGAAATACAGTTAGGCCGTTCAAAATTGGTACAGATAGGTTTAAGAGGCCTGCAAGTCGAATGGGGATATTTTCGAAAGTGTAAATTTATTAGGAGGGGCGAGAAGGGGGGAGGGGAGAGGGGGGGGGGCTAAAAAATAAAAATACAGTTAGATCGTTCAAAATTGGTATATAGAGGTTTTCGATACTTACAAATCGATTGTGGATATTTTCGAATTTGTAAAATTATTAGAAGGGGCGGTAAGGGGTGGGGCGGTAAGGGGGGTTATGGGCAAAAACAAATAGAAATACAGTTAGGCCCTTCAAAATTGGTACAGACAGGTTTTAAATACCTGCAAGTCGAATGGCGATATTTTCGAAAGTGTAAAGTTATTAGGAGGGGCGAGAAGGGGGAGGGAGAGGGGGGGGGAGGCAAAAAAATAAAAATAGAGTTAGATCGTTCAAAATTGGTATATAGCGGTTTTCGATACTTACAAATCCATTGGGGATATTTTCGAATTTGTAAAATTATTAGGAGGGACGGGAAGGGGGGGCTATGGGCAAAAACATATAGAAATACAGCTAGGCCGTTCAAAATTGGTACAGATAGGTTTTAGAGGCCGGCAAGTCGAATGGGGATATTTTCGAAAGTGTAGAGTGTCCGGAAGGGGAGCGGAGGGGCAAAAAAAATAAAATAGAGTTAGATCGTTCAAAATTGGTACATCGAGGTTTTCGATACCTAGAAATCGATTGCGCTTATTTTTGAATTTTCAAAATTATTGGGACAGGCGGAATGGGGAGAGGGAGCCGAGGGGCAAAAAATTAAAATAGAGATAGATCGTTCAAAACTGGTGCATAGAGGTTTTTGATACTTACAAATCGATTGCGGATATTTTCGAATTTGTAAAATTATTAGGGTGCTCATATATATGCATTCGCGCGTGCGCATTGCGCACGGGTCTACGCTGCCGAAGGCAGTGGGGACCCGGTGCGACAATTTCTCGATCAGAGTTTTTTTTTTTTTTTTTTCTTTTTCTTTTTTTTTTTTTTTTTTTTTTTTTTTTTTCACATGATAAAAATTAATGCAATTTTGAGAATTCATTAATTATAATGATTCATTTAAAAATAGTGACCAGCGAAGCGGGCGTAGCCTGCTAGTATATATATATTTATAACAGAAACTTTTCCTTAATGTATATTTTATTGAATAAACTAACAGAATTCAAATTCTAAATGTTATAAATATGTTAAAATTCCAGCCCTCGATGTCCCGGTAATACGATTATCAGAAAAATCTCATATTACCAAAAGTTATCAAGTTTATTTTATTTTATTTTATTTTTTTCTCCTATAAAACAGATTTAAATATTTGATAGTTTCATCATAATTTCAACTTTAGAAAATATTTTCTTTCCTCTGCAAATGTTTATATATATATTTTGAACTTCATCTTAATATAATGATTAATAAAGGGCGCCGCTACTCTTCTTTTAAATGAATGCGAAATCTTTTATTACTTTCTTCTATATTCAATAGAAGAAAGTATTGGATTCGTAAAAATTTTCGAC
Organism: Salticus scenicus; assembly: GCA_963930645.1. NCBI lineage: Eukaryota > Metazoa > Arthropoda > Arachnida > Araneae > Salticidae > Salticus > Salticus scenicus. The sequence continues at coordinate 41,793,275 of OZ005652.1, read as the reverse complement.
CTCGGGTTTTTGATGGATTTACACGTTTTGAGAGCTGTAGAACACGATTTGACCGTTTTTAGAAAATGTCTGTCTGTGTGTGTGTGTGTGTGTGTGTGACAAAATTTTGTGGCAACTGTATCTCCGGAACTACTGCACAGAATTTCATACAAATTGGTATGTAGTTGCACCTTGACATAAATTAGTGCCTATCAACTTTTGGTAAAAATCGTCTCACAGGTTGCGTTGCCATCCCACTTTTTCTAAATTTTTAACATGGTGATATAGGGCAAAATTTTGTATAAATGTGCATAAGGAGAATTATTTTTTAGTAATCATTATGAAATTTACAAGAATTATTTATAATAAAGATAGTCAACTAGGAAAAAATTTTTGCATGTGTAGGAGCCTCGTGAACCCCCCTGGGGGGGAAGTCCCCCCTCGAAGGGAGTAAATTTTCAAGATGGGTATCTTTCGAAAGGTCTCGTCAATACCTTTAAAACGAATGGTTGAAATATAAATCAGTGATAATTTAAAACAAAGTTATCGATTTTTTTTTTACTTTTTACAAAAAAAAAAAAAAAAAAAAAACTTGCAAATTTTCTTTTTTCTTTTTTTTTTTTTTTTAACGAAATTTAACCAAATTTGATATTTAGTTGGCTCCTGACATAAAATGGTGCTGATTAGATTTGGGGATCAATCGCACAACAGGAGGCGCTGTGATCGTATTTCGTCTAAATTTTTAACATGGTAGTATAGGACAAAATTTCGTATAAATGTACATAATGAGAGTTATTCTTAACCTGTGATTGTAAAATTAATATGAATTATTGCTAATAGTAGTAGTTAATTAGGAAAAAAATTTTGTGCATGTGGGGGCATCGCTTCCCCCCGCCCGGGGGGAAGTACCCCCCGGGTTGGTGTAAATTTTGAAGATGGGTATCTTTCGAAAGGTCTCGTCAATACCTTTAAAACGAATGGTTGAACTATAAATATGTGATAATTTAAAACAAAGATATCGAATTTTTTTTTTACTTTTAACGAAAAAAAACTTAGATTTTTTTTTTTTTTTTTTTTTTTTTTTTTAATATTGTTTCTGAGTGAATTTGTATAGGAAAATATAGAAGAAAGTCTTGTGGTGGCCACAACATACTAGTTTTAAGATAACTTGATTGTCTAAATTTCAGACATTTTACATTATTAAGATATTTTACATTAGCTCATTTCCACCATCAGTTTTTTAAGTTACACAAATTGTCTTAAGTAAAGATATCTATAATGTCTAACCCGTTTTTTAAGATATTTACATGTCTTAAACACTCTTCCAGACATTTTATTGTGTTACTTTAAGACTGCTTTATTTGCAGTGTTAGTAAGTGTTTAAATACTTATTGGTAGATAGTGTACACAGAAGCCATAAAAACTTATTAATGATATGAATGGAAAAAACACAAAAGTTTCGATCGATCGCATGAAATCTGCTTACCGATTCTCGCACTGTTGCCGCTAATTATTCTCTTATCCCAGAGGAACCAACTGAGTTGACGTCTAGTGCTAAATCATCTACAACTCGTTCTAGGCGTGAAGTTAATTTTCCTAAACATCTGATAAAGGAATCTATATTAACAAAATAAGACTTTTGTCTATAAATTTGGCAGAATCAAAAAAAAAAAAAAAAAAAATTGAGATATCTTCACGTTTCACACACTATGAAAGCCGAAAATGACTTCAGAAAATTTTGCCTGTGTGAATTGTGTTTGTATGTCGGTAACACTATATTTGTCTGGATATTACGTGAGAACGGCTGGACGGAAGAGAACGGCGCTTGGCAGGAATTTAGGTCTTTATTCAACTTAAAATTTTATCTATTATCTTTTTCGAAATTCCCCCGTGGGGAGACAGAAGGCAAAAACACATCTGTAAGCATAACTCGGCTTCAAATTACTGAACAGTGAAGAAATTGCACATGGGAAGACTACACATGAGAACAAATAAAACATTATCTGTAATTTAGAAAATTTCATATTTTAAAGGGAGTGAGGGGAAAATAAACTTTTAGTGGGAAATTTTTGAAATTTCGGATTTTTCAGAAGATCTCTACCAAACATGGGACAAAGATATTGAAAATAGCCATGAGTCTTCTTTAGTTTATTTCCAAAACATGTTTCTGATTTTTTGTGATCTGCCAATTTTTTGGGAGTGGGGGATGGGTATGTGTTTCAAAGGGCAAATTCGAGACACCCCTTTAGCGCTAAATTTGACCTGGTAAATTTATGAGAATTGTAATTACAAAGTTTGGTGCTTGGATTGTTTATATGTATCCTTACCCCTTAAAGTAACAGGATTTATCGAAATATACCCCTTTCCTCCCTGGGGGCAAGAAGCAAAAAAAAAAAAAGTTTGTAAGCATACTTTACAGTGAAGAAACTGCACATTAGGAGACTTGACCTGAATATAAATAAAACATTGTGTACGATTTTGGAATTCTTAATTCTTACAGAAGGCAGGGGAAAAATCGTTTCTTGGGGGGAAATTTCAGAAATTCCGGTTTATTTAGTTAAGCTCTACTATTAATACAAAGGAATTGAAAACAGCCATGTGTGTTCTTTAGGATATTTACAAAAACCCATTTTCTTTCTCTCTCTCTCTCTTTTTTTTATAATTTTCAATTTTTTGGGGGAGGAGGGGTGGGGCGTTAAGAAGAAGCAAATTCGAGACCCCCCCTTTTAACGCTAAATTTGTCTTGGGAAATCTATGGGATTAGCGGTCACGAAATTTTGTGCGTAAATTATTTACATGTATCTGACGCTTATTGTAATGGGATTTTACGTATAAAACACGTGTAAACGCGTGTAAAATTCCGTTTTCTTGTTTGGATTCGCCTTAAATTTACTTAGAATGGCGAATTTTGGTGTATGGATGTTGATTGAGTGTGCGCATTATATACTTTGGTGAGATTTCGAAAAACTTCGAACTTACTCGCTGGGGAATGGGAAAATAAGAAGCGGGTAAGTTGCTGCCGAAGGCAATGAGGACCCGACTCTTGACGTTGAGAGTGGGAAAAACCTCTACAGAGCACATTGAATTAATAATGATATGGGATTTTGACAACTCATTTAAGTATATTGCACAGCGAAGCAAGCAAAGCCTGCTAGCAGGTAATAAATTTCTTTTGTAAATAAAATTTTGAATAATTTATCATTATATTGCTTATTAATTTTATATTTACGTTTTCAATTACATTTATAATATTATTTCACACATTTGTATCATTTATTTGCGTTAGTATTCATTCTTTCATCTATCTTATTTTATTTTATTTTATTTTATTTATAGAGTATTTTTGTTTTTATTCATTTATTCATTCATTTACTTATTTTGTTCACATTGTTCGCTGGGGTATGATCAGTTATGATGTACATGTACTATAATTATGTAGATTTACTGTCCCTGCTGCAATACATGCATGAAACTGCTAGCGCAAATGAAAACAACAGCTACTTACTGTCTTTGTACTGAACTATTTACTTCAGAGAGAAGTGAGCACAAATGTTAAAATTACAAGAGGTAAAATTTTTCTTTTTGTTTCGGTTTTTAAAATCAAAGAATGTTGAGTATTGGGTTGTAAGAATGCTGCAATCTGATTTGTTGCTGATACATTGGCGAGATTTTTGTATTGTCTTGTCTCTCTGTCAGTTAGTCAACGAGTCAACAACTACAGCTATAAATGCTCCAAAGATGGATACCCTACTTTACGATGTCTGGGTGCCTTGCGTGCAAGCTTTGGCAGCTCCATGGATGAAAGAGTTCCCTCCTTCTGCCACCAGTATTTCTATAGAGAAATTTTTATCATATTGTTACAGCTATTTTTGTGGTCGTACATGGTACAAATTTTGCAAGAAAATACTTGTGGCATAAAACGCGAAAATCTTTCATCCCGGCAATTCGCTAGAAGGGGACTTTAAACATATGACTATTGACATGTGTCAACTTCATTGATTATACTCAGAGTATACCTGCCAACCATCTCATTACTAATCGGAAGCCTTTTGTTTTCGCACCAGAGTTTTTTTAGAGTAAATTTATTCTTACTTAATCGTAACTACATTTGAATAATAAAGTGGTGTGGAAAAAGGGCGTGTACCAAAAATCTTCCGATTCATAATTAGAATGTTGGCAGGTATATCAGTGAATACCCAGTTCTGCAGCAAATCACGCACTACTGACCGGCTTTATTACCGTTAAGTTTTTATTTATTAAATTCTTGCATTTTCTCAGTGGAGTATTTTATGTAAGGCAAATTGTCACGTAACATCACTTTTATTTCGTAATTTATCACACACTTCTTCTCCTCAGGTGCATAGACAGATTTTTTTGGGAGGAGTGAGAATTCGATAAGTACATTCTTGCCAAACATCTCGTTAATAATTGTAACATTGTTGGGCCTTATAAAACACGCCCCTTTTCCCCAACCACTTTAAGTTTAGAATTTTTTTTTTTTCTTTCAGATTTAATTAGGATTAAATATGAATAAAATTACTCTTAAAAAAAAAAAAAAAAAAAACACTGGTATGGAAAAAAAGGCTAATGCTAAAAATGTTACGATTGATAATGAGATGTTGGAAGCTGAAGTCGGTAGCAAAAGTATCCGAACACTAGCAAAAATTCCTGTATAAAAGAAAAGTAGAGTTAATACTGTTTTGTTATAAATACTCGTCGAGTCATGTTCTTAGTCAGTCTAAGAATAATATTTGACAAGCATTTATTTAATAAAACAGTATTAACTCTACATTTTGGTATAGGAATTTTTGCTAGTGTTCGGATACTTTTGTTACCGACTGTACGTAAGTGTAAATTTGGAAACCGTATTTTGAAGTAAGTACAAAATTTTGAATAAACACCATAAAATTCAATAAATTTGCAACGACTAATTTGAGTAGAAAAACACATGACCCCTCGTCAAGTGAAAAAAGCAGGCATGAGTGCTGTAATCAAAGCGGTAACACAAACCGTTTAAGTGAACGGCAAAAATGTATAAAGACGGATGTAAATGTGAATACCGGTGTGAAGAAATTATCAAATGAGCGAGAAAAATACATAAATAGATTAAAAAATATAACAAAATCTAAAAATCTTGAAAATATCAAAATTAAACTAAAATCGAAGTTATGTGAGTGACTTCGAAGCACCAGAAAAGAACGGAGTGGAACAATAATCACTAAGAAGATATTTCAAATTTTTAAATATGTAAAATGCTTCATGGATATCCAAATGGGAAGAAGAGAAAGGAGACGAAATTATGATAGTTTTAGAAAAATTAAAACGATGACAATGAGCTCAGCAGTGGAGAGCAATAGAAGATTTGGAAATCTCTTCGTTACGAACATTACGACGGTGCTCATATATTGTACATTTCAAACGCCTCCTAGTTTGACCAATATTACCTCTATTGTAGGGGATTAAATAAAATCGAGATCGGTTTACAGTAGGAATGGGATCTTTAAGAGAAGATAATTTAATTTTTTTGACGAGTTTGTAAATGACATTAAAACCAAAAGGTGAAATAATTTCAGGAATTTTAAAAGAATGGGATGAATAAAAATGTAAAACTACTGGGATGAGACTGTAATCGTTCAGCATAAGAGGAGAACGTTTAGGATTCCTGAATTTATATAGAGCTTTATCGATAATAGAGGGGTTATAGTCTCGAGAAAGAGCAAAAAATTTCAAATAATTAATTTTTTTCGAAACACTAGACGGATCAGAACTAATCTGTAAGGTACGAAAAACATAGCGTAGAAAGCATACATTTTCTGTTGAGAAGCGTGGTTAGAGAGAGCATGTGGCGGAAGAAAGAGAGAGAATGGTTTTCTATAGATAGTGGTTGTGAACCGATCCTTGTCTTTAGACACATAAACGTCAAGGAAAGGCAAAGGGCAATCCTTTTCTATGTCAAAAGTGAATTGAATGCATGGGTCAATCGAATTGACCAAAGAAAGTAAACTGGAAAGACAGACAGACATCAGAGGGAACAAGAAGCAAAGTGTCATCAACATACCTAAACCAGTGTGGAAATTTATATACAATCGGCAGCAAAAGTTTTCGAGCACTAGCCAATAATTCCGGTATCAAAAAAAGTACACTTAATACTGTTTTGTTGAATAAATCCTTGTCGAATCATGTTCTTAGACTGATTCAGAACATGTCTCAACAAGGATTTATTTAACAAAGCAGTATTAAGTGTACATTTTTTAGACAAGGATTATTGCTAGTGCTCGTATACTTTTGCAACCGACTTTACACCGAAGAGTTTCCTTTGAAATATTGCATATAAATGTCGCGAAGCAAAGGGGAGAGATAACTGACTGCCCATTGCCATACCCTCAGTTTGGGAATAATAAGTACCATTAAAGATGAAGGCAGTTTGCCTGATACATAAATGAACTAAATTCACAAGCTCCTCAATTTCAACAGAAAAATATAGGAATTTACGTAATCTCCTATCTAAACAAACCAGAGCACCCTAAATAGGAACATTAGTAAAAAAGGGATTTAACATCTAAAGAAATCACAGCATAGTTAGAGAGAGAGATGCATTTAAGTTTGTCCGCAAAGCCATTCGAGTTTTTTTTTGTATAAATGTTAGTATTAGTTAAATGAGAAAGAGATTTTGAAAGAAAACGAGCAAGATTATAAGAAGCTGTACCGATATTAGACACAATAGGGCCGGATCAAAGAGTGGGCTTAAGAACATTCGAAAGAGCATCGAAACGAGCACAGTCGGCAATCACCCGTTATAAATTGAACAACTGAGCTAAAAATAAAATAAAATCATTTTCTTACACGTGCTGATTAGTAATTTATTAACATAGTACCCTAAATATTTATTTAAAAAAAAAAAAAAAAAAAAGCCTGAGTATTTTTATTTGGTATTGATCAGACAAATTTGAGTCCTGTAGTTACAATAATTTTTTAAATGATTCATGTTACATATATATTCATTATAACAATGAGCAATTTTTTTTATATACACATGAGAAGTTCAGAGACACCCATGTCTTATCTGGGACTCGAACCAAGACCCATTTATTCCGAAAATCAGCTTTCTGCACTGTAAATAGAAGTGTCTGAAATGGGGAGTTCATTTTTAAGGTATAAAATTTGTCTTGTTTATTTCAGACACTTGAATAACCTTAGAAAGAACATTGTTTCACATTTTGGAAATGCCTGAAATTCCGTCATGTTTGACTCCACAATAGTGAATATTTTTCATAATTAAATAAGAAAATAAAGTGTTATTCTCTTTATCTGTTGAAAACAGCTTTTAGAATCTCACAGAGAAGTATTCTTTATAAATTAGCTTTAGGACAAAATTCCTCTTCGTGTTCTGTATTCCTGTGAAAGAATGATAAATAAGTCATGCGTGAAAATCCGTATAATTCTTGCGACGATGGCCTGCATCTTTATGATGTGATTCAAATAATCTGAGTGCACAAATTTAATGAATAAGAATTCTTATTTGTAGCAATTTATAGAAACTTACCTATATTCCTAAAAATTTAAACAGATCGTGTGACAATTATCTGGCTCATATGAACTAGCTCAAATCCAATTGCAGTTCAAACCAGAAAAGCCTTTAAGCACTATTATGTTCATTCACGGACATACACATTACACATTTAGATAGATCACCGTAAACAGTACAAAAATGAATCCATTAGACTTTGAATGATATGGATATACTAGAATCTTATTGATGATTTTTGTGATTACATGATTACAATATTCCTTTTTTTATATACTGGGTTGGTAGGAAAATACCTTCTTACCATTTATATAAATGTTGTCCAGGTTGAATTTCTTGAGTCAGTTATTTAATTGAATACAGTAGAAATTTCACAAAAACCTAGTAGCAGGGCTCGAAATTAGCGGTTGTTAGTTGTATTTTGCAACTAAATATTTCGTTTTGACGACCACAATTTTATACCTAGTCGTCACTTCGACGCCTAGACTCCTTTTTCCCCTTCAATGTAGAGTTATAATCTGCGATGAAAATAAAGGCAATAGCAACAAAGTAGTAGAAGTAAGTTCTTAGCTTTCTTGTAAAAATATTAGCACTAGCAAATTTTTAAAATGGAAAAAACTAACTTGATAAAATATCAGTATTTTAAGTAATTGCAGTTAATGTACTACAATGTTTATACATATGTTTTTATGTGTAAATAACAGTTTTAAAATAACACATAAGTACAACGTAATGGCAACTAAGAAAACAATGTTAGTTGCCATTTGTCACCCAACTTGCTGATTCTAATTTCGACCCCTGCCTTGTAGTATGTGTTTGAAAAGTAAAAACTCTTTTTGTATTGATTTTTAAGGAACAATACCTAAATCCTACGTGATTTTATTACAATATTTTGTTTTTATAAATTTTAAAGATTGAATTTCATATAAAAGTCCCCTTCATTTTAATTAATTTATTAATATTTATTTTAGTATCTGTTTACATGTTTAATGTAAGATTGCAGAAATTGTGCATTTTTAGTCATTAATGTTTTGACTAAAACATTCTAAATGTTACATTCTTATGAAAGATGTAGTTCGTCATTTACCAATTATAACACGTACCTTGAACGATAATTATTGATAACAATTTCGAACAACAGAGTAATTAACGCTATAAAATGTCCAAAAAATAAAACGAAAAATGCGCCTTGAAGATCGATTACTCGTAATATTCTATGAGGACTCGTTTCAGTTTTAGCAGTTTGCCGAAAGGTTAATTTAAAAAACAACGATTTCATCAGCTGTTCATCTTTAAAATATTTCGATAATATTCCTGAAGCAAGAAGACGGTGAATAATATTCTTTAATTTATTCTTATAACTGTAATTACTTGAAATAGGAAAGGCAAGCATAGAATTATAAAATGAATCTTCAGAAATAAAATAATCGTTTGCATGCGGTAACAAATTTATTGTATTACCAATGAATGCTTTTCTGGGCGGAGCTTTCAGAAAGAACTCCTGGGGATCTCCAGAAAAAATAATATTTTTATTAAGACATTTTCCGATTGATTTCCAACTGTCGATTTCTGATTCGAGAAAAACTTTCGGAAGCACAGAGTTACGTGTAACAAGTAACTGAATTTTGATTCGCAGCTTTAGCTAAATCAGGAATGTTTCGAATTCCTATGAGTGGAGGAAATGTAAGAACAGATAATAAAACTGCTTTGTAACTTTTCGTAATGACGAATGCAAATATTAGCCATGTGCTTAAAAGAAGCCCCAGGCTTGTTTTCTTCACTTTAAAACTGACGGAATTCTCGAGCAAGTCTCCCATTATAAGAATAACGACATAAACGAGTGACTTTTTTTTGTTTGTGAAAATAAATAAAAGAAATGAAATTAAAAATATATTTACCATAATTAAAATCCACATTTTAAAATAAAACGGGTAGAGTAAAGATAACATGGTAGGCTGTGTTTTCAGCTTATCAGTCATGAAAGATATATCAGAAATAGTATAGGGGTAACTGAAGTTGACGGCTTGAGATCTTTCCTCTGTAAAAAGTATGTAACCCAAAGCTAAATCCACTTCTGAACGTTCCACCATACCCATTAATCCAGTCCAGCTTCCATTAGGTAAGTGCCTACCGTATTCACCATCAGGTGGTATATGGACTTTATATGGAACTCGAAAAACTTCTGAAAGAATACGTATAAGAATAGCGTTGCAAACATGAGTAATTTCACCATCTTGAAGAATGGAATATATTTCTAGTTCAAGAGCAGGTAGCGATGCGACGGAAAGAACATTCGGTACAACTGTTTGCTTCATTTTTTCTTTTATTTTCTTGTAAGAGGAATTTCATCTAGCATAAATTTATTACATAGGGGTATGAAAAATTACCCAAGTTTCAGAAGACATCGGTTTTGTATACTATGCATCATACGTGTTATATTAAGTTTCATTGTATACATGTTTGTTTAACCTATTTTCAGAAACACAAGAGCAAGCATTCTGATTCAGAGAATTTTCTTATATATTTTCACACCAACGCACATGTTCTTAAATATAAATATGCTTATTTTGTCATAATATTCATCGAAAATTTTCATGAAAAATAATCAAACTTAGAAGTTCAATGAAAATTTTTTAATTTACCTTGTTGACAATTTACGCATTTTTAACATTTTACATAACACTTCAAAGTAATCTGCAGAATATTTTCCTAGCAATTTTAGTATGCGGTGAATATTCATATTATTTACGGCATCCGAAATAAGCCGTAAGTATAAGTACGAAGAGTTATTCATAAAAATATAAATTTCGTAAAGGTAAAAACATCAGTTTTTACTCTTTCTTCATATACGTATGTCTCAAAATAATATTTTCCTTTCCTTTTAATTTCTCAACTGCAATAATTTATATTGTATTTTTTTTTTTTTTTTCCTTTCAGAACTTATGGGGGAAAACCCCCATTTATATGATTCATTTCTATTTTTTCTTCAAAATTCTGGTGACTTTCAATATCAGTAGAGTAAATGAACCCTGAAAGGGTTGTGGACAGTACGCTTTCAAAATGATTGAAATTATAGTTGGCCGAGTTAATAACTACTACATGTCTACTGACTATACTAGTCAGTCTACGCCCACCTAACGCTCGATTTTTACATATATATTTCCAAATTTATTTTTCCTTTTCAGTTTAGATTTACTAAACATTGGTAGTATGATGCTTAAAACGAATCCATATGTCCGCAAGAAATAAAAAAAGACATCGTAATCTTCTAATATAAATTTCATAACAACTTGCCTATTTATTTATTTATATTATTAATTTCTCGTGAAGTAGTTAATTCATTATAATTATTAACTGAATTTATTTTTCACCAAAATAAATTTCTTAAATAAATCCGTATAAACGACCAATGAATATTATAAATTTAATTTATTATTTGAGACACATAACGAGTCTTCCAAAACCATGCAAACTATGGATAAAATTTTATGTTCTTTTTCTCAATGCATTACAGCGATTGTGATGTACGTTTTTCAAATAAATTAATATTTTTTCACTATTTAATTCAGTTCAAATGACTCATGGAGACTATGGATAGAATTATTTATTTTATTGCAATACTATGACATATCTTTGGCTATGACATCATTTTTCGCGTCAGTTTTTGGAACATTGAGCATTTATTATTAGGAAGTTACTACATGACTTATATAATAAATTAAATTCTATTTGAAACATTTGTATTTAAATGATCGATTAATTGATATTTAATGACATATAGAGAATCGAATCTTTGGAAGTTTTCAAAAACATTCGCATATGAAGTCTTTCCACAACATGCAGCGTCTTCATTATTCTGTCTAAGCAAATTTTTTTTTCTGTCAAAAAAAAAAAAAAAAAAAAAAAAAAATCAATTTCAGAGTTAATTTTTAAAAATAAGGCAGTTTCGACAGTGTATAAACAAGCATACATTATTTAAAAGTAACATTATATTAAAATTAAATTCTTGAATTATTAAACTAAGTAAAAAAATATCTACAACAAATATTATTTAAGTAATCGTGAAAGTTATTTTTCATAGATACAGTAAATTTTGTCTTCTGGTTCGATGCGTGAGAGAAAGTCATTCATTCGATCATAATTTTCACGTTTGAACTGACTCTATTAGTTTGACTCTATAAAATACTTCATATGTGATCAAGGGCTGAGATGAGTTGAGTAAGTTTTAATGTCGCACTATAGCTTTGCAAAATTGTCGGGAATTTACATTTAACTGCTGGAAAAACAGAAACATTTTCCTGATTATGTGTTTTGTAATCCAAGGAAAAACGTGCAAAAATATGAAGGAAACTAAAACAGATTTGTAGGACAGTTAAAGAACTTTTTGTCCAAAATAATATTTACTTCAATTTGGTTTTTAAATTAACAAATCTTAAAATAAAATGAAATCCTTATTGAAAGTACACTTTCGGCTTTGTAAGGTACAAGTAAAGCAATAACTTTACTCGCAGTGTTCAAGATTTCCCTTTTGTTCTAATATGTACTTAAAATTTAAAAGAACAACGCGACAAAAATATTTACATAAGTAAATATTTTTCTTTGAAAAACTTTACAGTCACGGAAAGAAAAGAGTAAGTGTGTTTGTATGATACAGGACTGTGATTTTTGTTTAAATTCGATAGTACAGGCATGTACACGAGAATGAAATATATTTTTGACCTTGATTTATTTACCTATTTCTATTTATTTATTCAGTTTTATTTATTATATATATATATATATATATATATATATATTATCCTACCGACATGCAAAGATTTTTAACAAAATTAGATTCTAATGAAACAAGAATGGTATTTTAAAACTTTTTAAAGCATTCATAATTGAACACACAAGTCTTAACGTAAAATTTAAATTACGTAGTCATAGTATCATAAGAAGTTAAAAACCAATTTGTCAATCTAATTTTAGTCTTAATTATTTTTGGAAAATGACCTTAATTATTGCAAATGGACAAATCAAATAGAAAGCTTTAGTTTTTGTTATGTATTATTTAAGTTGAAAGTTTTTATATCAAAATTGAATACACAAGTCTTAACGTAAAATTTAAATTACTTAGTCATAGTATCATAAGAAGTTAAAAACCAATTTGTCAACCTAATCTCAGTCTTAATTATTTTTGAAAAATGACTTGAATTATTGCAAATAGACAAATAAAATAGGAAGCTTTTGTTTTTGTTATTTATTATTTAAGTTGGAAAATTTTGTATTAAAATTGAATACACAAGTCTTAACGTAAAATTTAAATTACTTAGTCATAGTATCATAAGAAATTAAAAACCAATTTGCCAACCTAATCTTAGTCTTAATAATTTTTGAAAAATGACTTTAATTATTGCAAATGGACAAATCAAATAGAAACCTTTTGTTTTTGTTATTTATTATTTAAGTTTAAAGTTTTTATATCAAAATTGAATATACAAGTCTTAACATAAAATTTAAATTACTTAGTCATTTAAGTTAAAGACCAGTTTGTCAACATAATTTTAGTCTTAATTATTTTCTTTAAAAGATTTTGTAGACCAGTTTTGTGTAACACCAAAATAAATTAGAAATATCAGTCATATTGTTACAAATGCGGTACCAAATTGAAGAGGCTATTTTTCTGAATACAGGGGTGCAAACAGTTTTTTCGACACGAGAAATATATTTTTTTTTAATTAACAAAAGTATGAAATTTAGGCAGAAACACTTTATTTTAATTCATTTCAGTCATTTTAAAAAGTACGTGGCCCAGTTTTACAGTTAAAAAATGAGATAAAACTAAATAAAAATTAGAGATTGTGAAATCAAAATCAAAAATTAAAATTTTACAGACTGAAATCAATAGTCCTCCGTACTAAACTAAATTCTGTGTTTGATAGAATTTTTAATTTAACTTTTTCTTTCTTTCTTTCTTTCTTTTTCCCCTTAATGATTTTACTTATGGCAGTATGGCAATATTTTGAAATTGATTGTAAAAAACTGGGATATCTGATGCGACCATAGATCTAGTAATTTATGTAGATCTATCATTCCCATGTTATCGAGAAATCATTTTTGATGTCGAAAACGAGTTTTGGAATCAGCCATTGAGGAGCATGAAACTCGGCAATCATCATAGAATAGAGTATTGACAAATTTTGAAAATGCCAAAATATTGCGGAGCATTTAATCGTTCACATTTTTGTAATCACTTGCTTTATTATTATGATGAAACAAATACTGTTTTCATATTTAATGGAATTTCTTTTTAATTTTAGTATTTTTTAAAGATTTTATATTAGTAAGTAAGATGGGATTTTCAAAATTCTTTTAGTACAATTAGCAGGTAAAGCCCGCTAGTTTTAATATATATATAAAAAGTTTACTTTAAATATTAATTAACTTAATAGATATGGTAAAAAAAAAAAAAAAAAAAAAAAAGGAAAAAAAAAAAAAAAAAAAAAAAGAAAGAAAGAAATGAATTTGCAACTGTATCTGGAACTTTTCATTCACCTTTAGTACATAAATTACTCATAAATTTTATTTTCTAAATTTTTCGTGTGTATTCTAATGTGTATTCACTCGGGGAAAGACAGCCATTAGAGAGGAAAATGGCCATCTTTCCCAGAATGAAAAGGAATAAAATTTTCCCCCTCGATGATTAATCTATGTCTTATTACTGTATCTATGGAAAAGACATCCAGATTTAGTAGCTGCAGGAATGACAAACACTATGCAACCAGTGATCAACAATTTAATTGAAAATTTTTTCTTACATAACCTTTCACACTCGAATTCGGAATATTTGTTTGACTACCTTACTATATTAATAGATGTCCGCCTATCTAGTGATCGATATTTTCAAATGATTTTATTTTATTTTAATTTTTTTCTCATATTTTGTCATGTTAGCCAAATCAAAATCAGTTGCCAAATGAAATCAGCCATTAAGGAGCATGAAACTCGGCAATAATCATAGAATAGAGTATTGACAAATTTGGAAAATGCCAAAATATTGCGGAGCATTTAATCGTTCACATTTTTGTAATCACTTGCTTTATTATTATGATGAAACAAATACTATTTTCATATTTAATGGAATTTCTTTTTAATTTTAGTACTTTTAAAGATTTTATACTAGCAAGTAAGATGGGATTTTCAAAATTCTTTTAATATAATTAGCAGCAGTGCAGGTAAAGCCCGCTAGTTTTAATCTATAAAAAAAGTTTGACTGTAAATATTAACTAACTTAATGGATATGGTAAACAAACAAAAAAAAAAAAAAAAAAAGAAAAAGAAAGAAAGAAATGAATTTGAAACTGTATCTGGAGCTTTTCATTCACTTTTAGTCTTTAGACATAAATTACTCATAAATTTTATTTGCTTAATTTTTCGTGTGTATTCTAATGTGTATTCATTCGGGGCATGGCTCCCTGCGATTCAATAACGGCTGTTCAGACAAGGCGAAAAGAGCGTACAGCAAGAACTTACATATTTTACCGCTACCCAGCAATTGGCGCTGTTTACAAGTCTCGGTTTCACCTGATTAAGGTCTAGCCATAGGAATAACATTATACAGAAGCATTTGTAATTAACGCTGTAAACTCATTAAAATGCCGAAATTTTTTTTTGAATATGCATAATAATTAATATCAGGGCATGTAGAATTATATGTTTGTTTGTCAGAATGTTTTCACCACAAAAAATATAATTAAAAAAAAAATCGTTTCTTCATCGCTAATTTAAAGGTCCGGTCATAAGAATAACATTTTATATATGCATTTGCAGTTCACGCTGGAATCTCCTTAAAATGTCGAAAACTTTTTTGAATGGGCATAATAATTATATCAATGCATGTAGATTTATACACGTTTGTCAAAACGTTTTCATCATAAAAATACAATAAAAAGATCGTTTATTCATCGTGATATTCGCGCTCTTTAATGATGATTTGAAATACAAATGCCTAATAATAATTTTTTAGAACCATTCCTTAGTAAAATACGAATTAAATTCGAAAGTACTATATATATATATATATATATATATATATATATAATGATGAAATAGAGTGCATTTTAGTATTTTTCTGTAAAGGCAAGGGAATTTTTTTTAAATCGTGTCAAAATATGAGAATCTTGAAAGATCTGACACAATTTTATGGTGATAGTAAATGTTTTAAATATATATGTTTGTTATTTACTGCATTACAGTTATGAAAATTTCTTGAAAACTATCTAAATAAAAAATTATATATATATATATATATATATATATATATATATTATTTTTTAATGCTGCCTGTTTATTTATTTATTTATTTATTTTTTTTTAATGCTGCCTGTTTATTATTTATTTATTATTTTTTTCCCCCTGGATTTTACATTATTACAGTTTTTAACAATATATTCTAAACATACTTTGATATTACTTTGTGAATTCTTTTTTTTTTTTTTTTTTTTTATGTAATTGAATGTTTGGATGCTGAAATTTAATTCAAGTCTTTAACATTCAAACATAAAAAAAAGACACAAGACTTTCTTCTATATTTTCCTATACAAATTCACTCAAAAAAAAAAAAAAAAAAAATTACGATTTTTTTCCAAGTTTTTTTTTCGTTAAAAAAATAAAAAAATAAATAAAAAAATAAAAAAGTCGATAACTTTGTTTTAAATGATCACATATTTATAGCTCAACCATTCATTTTAAAGGTATTGACGAGACCTTTCGAAAGATACCCATCTTGAAAATTTACTCCCCTCGAGGGGGGACTTCCCCCCCCCAGGGGGGTGGCGAGGCTCCTACACATATAAAAAAATTTCCCAGTTGACTATCTCTATTATAAATAATTCTTGTAAATTTCATAATGATTACTAAAAAATAATTCTCTTTATGCACATTTATGCAAAATTTTGTCCTATATCACCATGTTAAAAATTTAGAAAAAGCGGGATGGCAACGCAACCTGTAAGACAATTTTTACCAAAAGTTTATAGGCACTAATTTATGTCAAGGTGCAACTATATACCAAATTGTATGAAATTCTGTGCAGTAGTTCCTGAGATACAGTTGCCACAAAATTTTGTCACACACACACAGACAGACAGACAGACAGACATTTTTAAAAAATGATCAAATCGTGTTCTACAGCTCTCAAAACGTGTAAATCCATCAAAAACCCGAGGTCGAAAATTTTTACGAATCCAATACTTTCTTCTATTGAATATAGAAGAAAGTAAAAATTTGTAATGCAAAAACAATTTCAAATATTTCTATTCACATTATGATTGAAAATTAGGAAAAATATTAAATAATAAATGTTTGGAATTGTATAAAGGAATAAATCTTAATGCGTTTAATTGGAAATTTCTCCAAAGAAGCACTTGTCCTTAGCCTGTAACCCTCGATAGTTAATCGACTCTAGTTCGAACGACATTACAACTTTTTGATTACATTATTACAGTTTTTAACAATATATTCTAAACGTACTTTGATATTACTTTGTGAATTCCTTTTTTTTTTCTTTTTTTCTTTTTTTTTTTAATGTAATTGAATGTTTGAATGCTGAAATTGAATTCAAATCTTTAACATTCAAACATAAAAAAAAAAAAAAGATCATTGAAAAATTTTAAATTTTATTTAATTTAAATAGTCCTAGTAAAATTTTAATACACGTAATATTGTTTCATTATAATGCCAATGCATACAGATTTTTTTTTATAATTCTAAGACTATGAAAAAAAAGAAAAAAAAAAAAAAAATTCTATAGTGACTGAATTTAGGGGACCTCAAAACATATAGAAGCATTAAAATTTCAAAGTCGGATTTTTGACGTGATTGCAATATTTTCCTCAAATATGTATGTACGAAAAGTAAAAGTTATTATACTGTCCATAATTTACCTTTTTCATTTGTGTGCTATTTTAGGATTGTTATTCCCAAATAAAGATTTATCATTCTAGTGTATGTTGAGAAGTTAAAAAAGTTATGTAAAACTATGTTAGAAAATGTTTTTAATTATAAAGAAAATCTAATTATGAGAATTTGGCATATCTGTACATTTTAAGATCTCCTGAATTCATTTTTAATTTTTCCAAACATATACTATGTAAGGGAAATATTGTACCCATGGAAAAAAAAAAAAAAAAAAAAAAAAGAAAGAAAGAAAGAAAGAGAGAAAAAAGAAAAAAGAAAAAAAAATCACTGTAGGTTTTTTGGTATATTTATACGTTTTGTGGCTTCCTAAATTCATTTTTCTGTTTTATAAAGATATGTGTATGTGTCTGAGTGAACAGAATAGCATTTAAATATTTTATCTGATTACTATATTTCATTACAGATGCATAATGATTATATACACGTGTGTACGTGTAAAACAGTAATCAAAAAGCAAATAAATAAATAAATAAAGAAAGAAAGAAAGAAAAAGAAAAAGAAAAACAAATTGTAATTTCTTTAAAGGAAATTTTTAGTTTGAGTACAAAGCGTAGATTAAAAAAAAAAAAAAAAAAAAAAAAAAAACTATTTTAACTAGTAGGGATAATATAAATATAAATTTTTTTCTATCCCGTATTTTTGCAAGTATTGGAAAAGAACGCGAATAAATCAGAATGGCTGGATCGACGATCGCAACATGGCTTTGAACCCGGCATCTCCCCTCTACCAGCTTAGAGAACAGAACCTTTCGGCCTCAAATGGAGCAAAAAGATAAGGGAAAATTATTAAGAATTAATTAGCAGGGAGCTTCAAACCTTTTTTCCCCAAAAAGTTTTAATTTTTAATTTTTAATTTTTTTTTTTTTAAATAATTTTCAAGAAATGTCAATATAATAATTATTAGTGATTTTCACTGCATATGTATAATAAAAATATCTAAGACAATTATTTTTTAAAAAAATTTAAAAATTTACATAATTTTTTTTTTTTTTTTTATGTGCGTACAAAATGTAGATATTATTAAAAAATAAAATAAAATAAAAAATATTTCAGATACTAATGTAATAAATTCTTAAAATGATTTCGAATATGGATTTGTTTTTCAAGCATAATTATTAAATACTCCTTATATACAGTCCCCTCTTATTATTATTATTATTTGGCTTATTTCAAAGAGATTTTTATGTCTATAATTAGTGACTTTTTTTTTTTTTTAATTTATTTTAAATTTGTTAAAACATTTTTAGTAGAAAAATTTTAAATAGCTGAACTTTCTGGAATAAATGTAGAAATAAATAATTATTTATCTACAAATAATCTTCTTAAAACACTCTGCATTTATAACAAACAGTTTTGTGCATTACAAGACAGTTGTAATAAAAATAATTCGTTAAATTGTCAAAAAACTTCGTGTGCAAGCAAGTACATATCGTAACAACGAGACGCGTAACTAGCGCACCAAACGGAGAAGAGAGTAACTATGACTTGTACGGTGTTTCTATTGTTCAAGTTCGCGTCTGAACAGCCGCTATTGAATCGCAGGGAGCCATGTTCGGGGAAAGACAGCCATTAGATAGTAAAATGGCCGTCTTTCCCAGAATGAAAAGGAATCAAAATTTTCCCCTCGATGATTAGTCTTTTTACTGTATCTATAGAAAAGACATCCAGTGGTTATAAACTCGTTTCGCCGACACTAAAATTTCCTACCCTTTTCGTTGTCAAATTCTCCCAAAAGGGAAAAATTATCAGTTCAACACCTGTTTCGTCGGCAGTGAATGTTCACCTCCATTTGCCGACATTGTGTCGGCGATAACAAAAAATTTTCAAGCACATTTAAGAATGTTAAACATCTGGAAGAAGTGTGTTGTTTGAAGGCAATAAACCTAAAAAACTTAGAAGCTAAGATGCAGAAAATATTTGCAAATAAATGGGCTACACCCAGAATTAGAAATTAGAATATAAAAAACAGGCGCCAATGGTACTTGATTATTTGTTCTTAGATGCCAAAAATTGTCTACCGAGGCATAATTGTTAAAATGTTTAATAGGATAAGACTTAGTTTATTACTATTATTATTATTTACTTAAATAATAAATACAAGCACAAAAGTTAATATGAATATATTTATATTAAAAAAATAAAATAAAATAAAATAAGAATACACTGGGAAAAAAAAAAAAAAAAAAAAAAAAAAAAAAAGCTGTTAGCACAGGGAAAATCTGGAAGCTGGGGTGCCAGTATTTCTGCGCCAAATATACAGTTTTAAACCGTAAAATTATATCACTGACATATATTTTACACAGGAATCCTATAAATAAAACAGTTTTTTTTCTTAAAAGTAGAGTTTTGTCCAGTATATTTGACGGAGAAATACTGGCACCCCAGCTGCCAGATTTTTCCTGTAGTTTTAACAGTTTCTTTTTCTTTTTCTTTTTCTTTTTCTTTTCTTTTTTTTTTTTTTTTTTACAGTGTACAAATAAAAATGAAAACTTCCGTAAAACGGAATAAACAGTAGAATTTATTTTTAATTACCTGTTGGCCAACTCATATTTAAAATCAGTCGAATTCCAATTATTACATCTTCAAGCAAAATGAGAACTACTAGAAAATATTCATTTAAACAATTCTTTTTTTTTCGGTTGTTTTAATTATTAATTTTTACTTTTCGTTTAATAAGCCCAGATTTGATTAAATTAATTCAATATTTCAGAAATTATCATGATGGCAATTTTTTTATTATAAATTGATAAACTAAGAAATAACAATTGGTAGAAAATAAAAAAAATAAAAAAATTTAAATATTACTTTTTTTTTTTTTTTTTTTTTAACAACAGCGTTTATGTGATTTTTTTACTTGCTTGTTTTTATTTAGCTTATGTATCTATGTCTTTAAACTGATGATATAAGAATTTTTTTTAAGATAATAAAAAACAAGGATTTTGAAAATTTCAGTAGACTTCAGAAATCTGCTGATCACGACCAATGTAAACAATGAAATTTATAATAAAGTTCAAAGAAGAAAATCATGATAGAACTTACTTTAATGGTGTTATTTTAGAAATGGAATCTAATGTGATAAGGAAAGTTAATTTTAAGCAAGGTCTAGGTCTTGAAGAGAAGTAGCTAAATTCTTTTAACCCAATAATATTTGTGCTTAAATACACGCACACACATACAGAGAGAGAGAGAGAGAGAGAGAGAGAGAGAGAGAGAGAGAATCCACAGACTGTAAATATAAATAAATAAATTATTTGCCTTTTCCTATATTTCTAAACTGTAATAAAAATTACAAATTTATAATACAATTACTCTTATACTAGCAGGCTATGCCTACTTCGCTGGTCACTATATTTAAATGAATTTTCAAAAGAACTGAATCACTATTTATTTTATACACTTCAGTTTGGGTACTTTTCGACGACAAGTGGATCTGTCATTCTTAAAGAACTGCAATTTTACAGATGGCTGTATATCAGAATGCAATATTTTAGTTTTTGAACCATGTATTTTACACTGTAAAAAAAAAATGCAAAATAACGGTATTTAACCGTATAGTTTTAGGGGAAATGACCGTTTTGGTACCTAAACGGTCATAATCCGTAAATTAATGTTTTGAAAGTACAATTTAGGAACTGACCATATAATTTTACGGGAAATGACCGTTTTGCCAGCTAAACGGTCGTTGTCCGTAAATTGATGTTATGAAAGTATAATTCGTGGAACACTGGATTTTTTTTTTACGGGCAAAAGCCGTTAGAGGTACATACAAATGAAACACTTCCAGTTGCAAAGCCGTTTGCAGGCGTTCCAAATGTATGACTGCAATCGGCAGCAAAAGTATCCAAGCACTAGCAAAAATTCCTATATGAAAAGAGCACACTTAACACTATTTTGTTAAATAAATCCTTGTCGAATCGTGTTCTTAGACTGACTAAGAACAGGATTCGACAAGGATTTATTTAACAAATCTGCTTTAAATTTTTTTTTTACATAGGAATTTTCGCTAGTGCTCTGTTACTTTTGCTGCCGACTGTATTTGCAGCAAACTTACAAAATTTACGTCATCAAAATTGCGAGCGTTCCGTTTGCATGTAATCCTTAATCTACCAAAATAGCTCAAATATGCCATAAAACTGTATTTTTATGGTCAAATCTTTTCAAATGTAAAGTGGTAGCTTTTCTGTGACGTCATAAAAAACACTCCATATTTGTAATGAAAAATATAATTGTATTTTTATCGATTGAGAGATTTTATTTACACATTCGTACAAAGAGCGATTGATATAGAAGAGCTATTGTTTTCCTATTTTAATTCATAGAATTTTTGTTGCCAATATATACATATTTTCTACAGAGCATTGTTATAGAAAAGGAATAGCAAATAAAAGTTCTTATTTTCACAACAAACATGCCCGATTGCTCCCGACTGTTTGATTTCCGTCACTTCAATACAGATATTGAAAATCAAGTTTAACAGTATACTTTTTGAATTGCCAGTTGAATTACCAAGGTAAGTTAGTTAAAGGTTTGTTACGTCTTAAATTATTTAAATATGTTTTTTTAATATGTATCGTATTTATATTTTTAAGTTTTCTAACGCTTGCGAAAAGCATGTACTAAGAAGCCTGCACATATTTGTCGGATTACAGATCATAAATTTAGGTGTTTTCTTATAAATAATTCATGTGTATGCTAAATATAGTTTAATTTGTGCTAAATTTCGCTTCTACTTTCAGGGCCCGAGTCACAAATTTTTGTGCCCGTGGCACTTTCTACTTTTCATTCCCTCTTTGAAAATCCAATCCTCTCCCCTCCTCCAGAAAGAATAAATCTGGAGTGACTCCACTCGACTTTCCGAACATTGAGTAACTAACAGTTTTGTAGATAAAATAAAGAAAGAGGAGTTGCTAAACAAACAAAAGAGAGAAAACCATAATAGAGTGTTTGAGTATTTTTCTCCATATATCACACGAGGTTTTATTTAACGCTACTGAACTTTGAGCCCATAGATCATAATGATAAAGAATTTTTCGTTGTGTCCCTGTAAAAATCTATAAATGCTAGATTCACCAAAATGCTTATAGTTAGTGCAACAGTGATTTATAATATTCATACAAATTTTCAGCTCAATTGAATAAGGCGTTTAGATGCTATCGCACTTTTAAAAATTTGGTCTCATAGGCCATAATGATAAAGAATTTTTCTTTGTGTCCCTGTAAAAAAATTGTAAGTGCTAGATTCACCAAAATCTATACAGTTGGTGCAAATGCGACCTATAACATGTGTACAAATTTTTTGCTCAGATTAATATGGCGTTTAGACGCTATCACACTTTTAAAAATTTGGCCCCATAGGCCATAATGATAAAGAATTTTTCTTTGTGTCCCTGTAAAAAAACTATAAGTGCTAGATTCTCCAAAATCTATACAGATTGAGTATCTGTGACCTATAATATGTGTATAAAGTTTTTGCTCAATTGAATAAGGCGTTTAGATGCTATCGCACTTTTAAGATTTTGGTCCCATAGGCCATAATGATAAAGAATTTTTCTTTGTGTCCCTGTAAAAAAACTGTAAGTGCTAGATTCACCAAAATCTATAGGGTTCGTACTATGGTGACTTACAATATACGTACCAACTTTCAGCTTATTCGAACAAAGCGTTTAGACGCTAGCGTGTTCACTCACAGACATACACACATACATACACACATACACACACACACATACATAAATCATCTCAAAAATAGTGGAAACGGACTCAGGGGACCTCGAAACGTATAGAAACATCAAAATCTCCAATTCGGATTTTTGACATGATTACAATACTTTCCTCACTATAGTGTTCGGAAAGTAAAAAGGTTGTTATTATACTATGATCTATAGCAGGCGATAAAACAAGACTGATTGGGAAAATTATTTTGGCAAAAAAGTCAATATGTTTCTGACTTTAATAAAGTTACTTCACTTAGTTAAACGATATTTTATTTTAAAATTTTCTTCATATATATAAATAAAACACAGTTAACAAAACACGAAAAAAAAAAAAAAAAAGACCTGGGGTATTTAGATAAGATATTTTTAACGTAAAATTTTGTGAATTCCCCCCCCCCCCCCCTTCTCCCAGAAATTGAGCCAGGCCCAGTATACTTCGAGTAATAAATTAAAATAAATATAAAAAAAGATTAAACCCAACAAAACTTGTAAAGTTCATCTTAATGTTTATAAATACTGCGTTATACACGTGTAAGTATACGCTCTCTAGTACCCGTTGCTGTAGCCGAAAATATAGTTTTAAAAGTTAAAATACCCAACGATGTGTTTATGTAACTTATAGAATGTGTTTCGTCTGCTTGTTTTAGTTTGTTATCTGATAAGGAAAGAAAATCCTTTTCAGACTTTTTGAACTTTCCCTCGCTTAATTATGCCCACCAGTGGCCGAGCGGTTCTGCGCTGAAGGCTGGTAGATGGGAGGTGCCGGGTTCGATCCCAGTTCGCACTCATCGACCTAACCGTTTGGAGTTTTCCATGGTTTCCTCCGAAACTAGCGTAAATACGAGATAGGACCCCTTAGAAAGACCCCCATTGACGGCATTCCCACTGTATGCCTAGGACACATACGGAGTCAATCGGCCTTAAATCCTACAACCAACGAACCAACCAACCTCGCTTAATTATAAATACTTAATAACTTTTCATTCATTTTAATCACATATTTTAAAAAGTGTTTTTCTGCTAAAAAAAAAAAAAAAAAAAAAAAAAAACTGTAAAAAATATGATATAAATATTTAGAAGGATACATACGCTGTGGTAGTTAGACTTTAATGCTTTTTAATTAGAAATTAAGCCTTGATGCTGGCAGTATTTGAAGAAGTATTGTTTCTATATATAATGATCAATAAATAGCGTCGTTTAACTGTGATTTTCTTTTTAATTAGAGTTATATTTTGTTAAGATTCCTGTACATTTAATAATATTAACCCGATCCGGTTATAGTGGGTCATTGGATACCCGAGCTATTTTTCTTATGTTTCATCCTTCAGAATCCACGTATAAAAGAAATACCTATGTACCGTGTCCATGACTTTTTTCGTAAAAATACCATTCTTAAACTTTATTATGCAATTTGAATTTTTCAAATATCTCAATTTGTTCAAAAGTTATAAATTTTTAGTAGATGCCGGAATTTTATAGAAATGAGTGTATTTCTGATGAAATATGAAATATTTGTTTAAATTTATTTTGCAATATTCATTGTCTGCCCTTAAATTAGAAGTATTCAAGAATTTTATCACATTTTCTTTCATTACAATTTACGTGTTTTAACATTGCCCGGGTCTTCAGCAACCTATGATAAACTGACAAGGTGCCGAAAAATACGATAACCTGATCGGGTTAATTCTATTCTCAACTTGTTCTTCTGTAAAAGCCTTAATTGCAGTAACTCCTCCTCGTTTGAATTTTTCATAAGCTTTCTACTGAAAGAAACAAACTGAAGAGCAAAAAGTTCATATTAGTGGTTTAGGATTGTGCAAAATTTAATCTCATGAATTTTCAATAATTTTTTTTTTTTTTTTTTGAATCTAAATGAAGTTTCAAAGTGTGGTGTTTAATAAATTAATAGTTAGGATTTTCTTTTTTCTTTCTTTCTTTTTTTTTTTTTTTTTTTTTTTTTTTGAGACACAGCTGAAATTGTGTTTGTATGTTTATTTAGTATTTGCAATATTTATTAGAATGTAAGTAGTAGAGTAGCATCGTCTATTAATAAATAGTATGTATTAATATAATGTTTATATATTTTTTAATAGGGCCTGCTTGTGTATTAAACGAGAAAAAAGATCGAAATCACCCAAAAGAACCAGAAGATCGAATATAAATGCAAAAGTGAAAAAACTTAATGTCAAATGAAGCTAATATAAATCAATGTGGAGTTTATAATTTAATCTCTAATTATGTATGTGTAGTAAATAATTGAAAATAGTATGCTTAATAAATAAATATGTTGTAAATATTTTCTTTCTTATATTGGATGAGTTCTTGATAAAAATATTCATATTTTTCTTCTTCTTAATGTATATACATATTGTTTAGAAACTTTTTTAATTTTAAGATTCTTTCCCTATGCTTTTGTATTCCTCTTTCTACGAATAATTTCACTCACAAAAGTTTTGGGTGTGTAGAAAGAAAATTTTAAAAATTTCCTGTTGAATTAAAAATTGGGGAGGGGGGAATCATTTTGCAAAGAGTCTTATATCCCATTAGAAATATTAAAATTTTATTTTTAAAATATATTTTGTTCCTGTTTTATTCTGAATATTTTCATATTCAGCTTTACAGTCTTTCATATCTTCTCATACTTAAATAATATAATGGCATTGATTTCATATCTAAATTTCCAGATTTCGCAAGCTTTTTTATAAATCCTAATTCAAGATTCAGTCAAACAAAATTTTGAAAGTAAAAATATTACATATTCTTTAACAAATAAGAAATTTCAAAACTTCATTCATGATTTTTCTGTATTATTTGATATAAATTCTCTTTGAAGTAAAAAAAGTTACACATATAAAAGAATAAACTTTATAAAGTACTATAGTAAAAGTTAGAAAAGATATCTTGAATACAGTAGTATCTCATGTTAACTCTAGAAATTGGTAACTATCTTTGTAGGCTACAAAATACTAAACAAATGTTTTATACGTTTGAAATATGAATATTTTTTTTTCTTTTTATCAATGCTATATTAAGCATAAACAAGTTTTATTTTCGTGGTGAAATTCAGTCTTAAGTTGATGAAAAAATGTAATACATCTAAACGTAATTCTAGGTTCTGAATACAAATGTTATGAACTATAGCTGCCACATAATTGCCACCTTTTATGTAGTTCTTTCTTGCCACTAAAATTTTGACTTATTTAATAAATGAGAAATTTCTGTTAAATTTTAGTGGTAAATGAAAGTTTAAAAATGCCAGAAAAAAATATTTCTAAATATCAGTTCTCTAAAAATTTGATTATATGAAATATGAATATTTTTTTTTTCTTTTTATCAATGCTATATTAAGCATAAACAAGTTTTATTTTCGTGATGAAATTCAGTCTTAATTTGATGAAAAAATGTAATACATCTAAACGTAATTCTAGGTTCTGAATACAAATGTTATGAACTATAGCTGCCACATAATTGCCACCTTTTATGTAGTCTTTCTTGCCACTAAAATTTTGACTTATTTAATAAATGAGAAATTTCTGTTAAATTTTAGTGGTAAATGAAAGTTTAAAAATGCCAGAAAAAAATATTTCTAAATATCAGTTCTCTAAAAATTTGATTAGTGATCATATTATTGGTGATTACTCATATTGTTATATTTGAGAGGCTACGTTCATGAAGAGACAAGCTAATGTTAATCCATGGCAGCAGGTTCTTGGAACATTTTTTAATTGCATATTTTTTTCAATTTCATGTGCAGTTTTTTTTTTTTTTTTTTTTTTTTTTACCTCAGAACAAAAAAACTGCAACCAAAATTTAAAAACAGTGCAATCAAATAATTTATCAAGTATACGAACTCGTGGGATTAACAGCTTGTGAGTTTCTTTTATGATATGAGCATAGCCACTTAGGTCCCCCCTTATCAGTTAGCTCTATGATTTCTTTCATAAATTCTAATCCTATGGTTGTGGAATGCTATCGCAATCTCAAAAACTATCTCCTCAATGTATGTATATTGATAACTATATTTTCTGTGACATCTTAAAGGGTGTTTTTTTTTTTTTAATATTTCTAAAACATACACTTAATT
Organism: Salticus scenicus; assembly: GCA_963930645.1. Taxonomy (NCBI): domain Eukaryota; kingdom Metazoa; phylum Arthropoda; class Arachnida; order Araneae; family Salticidae; genus Salticus; species Salticus scenicus. Next base: position 41,766,015 of record OZ005652.1, on the reverse strand, counting down.
TTGTATTTGATGTATTAAAATTACCGAAGTTAACGATCTGAGAGTAAAATATTTTAACAATTCAAATAAAGATGTACATTTTGGAAATATTTTGTAATGATGAGACTATAAGAGACAGGTTTTAAGAAGAGTATGCAGATTAACAGTTAAAAATATTCATTTTTTGAATAGTATAGACATAGTTTGAAAATACAAAAGCATTTACGTTCAGGTTTACCATTATAGTAAAGAAAATCGGAAAGCTGATAAGAGGTTTTAATAATATTGACCTCTATTGGAAATCTATCTGTAATATTCATACAAATACATTTCTTTTTTTTTTTTCTTGCAAGGGGGGGGGGGGGGGATAGAAAATTTTGCATATAATCATATACTTGTAAAACAGAGAATTGTATATTTTTTTTCTACGTAATAATTTTTTTTTTTTTTTTTAAGGAGACGTGGTACTTTTTACAGCAGTACTGCTGTAGGTGTCATATAAAATCTTATATTTCCATTTAATATTTATAAATGAAACTACATTAGGCTTGTTCAATGAAATATATATTCAGGCAAAAGTTCTTATTGTTTTTTATGCTTCTCCCCCCCCCCCCCCCCCCCCCAAGATTCGAAATATTTAAATTGCGTTTTCTCAGTTTGCATTTTTTTTTTTTTTTTTTCATGAATTCATGATCTTCAAATGCTAAACTTTCTATAGATACAAAAAAAAAAAAAAAAAAAAAAAAAAAAAAGATATAAAAAATAGGTATAAAAATAGATATAGTAAAAAATATATTTAATAGAACCTATTTAAAAGAATTAAGGATGGGTTTTGGAATATCTTTAAAATAAAAAATATTAAAAATTAAAATATAACAAAAATCTTTTTTTTTTTTTTTTTTTTTTTCCCCTGAAATTTTTACATAGACATTCACTTTCTATTTTTTATCACGAAGACTAATCAATAAATTTCAAAACCCATTCTTAACTCTTTTAAGTACGTTCTGTTAAACGTTAAAAGAATTAAGTCTCTTCTTAAATATATGAAGCAGTTTTAGCATTTTGAAAATCATAAATTTGTGTGAAAACGAAATCTGAGAAAACGTAATTTAAAAATTTCATAGCTGTAAAAATATATCAAAAACCATAAGAATTGTTACCTATTTCATTGAATAAACAGACGTAATATAGTTCCCTTAATAAATAATAAGCTTTTATATCAAACATAGTTTAGTGCTGCCGTAAAAGATACAAAATTCTCTTAGTTTGACGAGCATTAGTACTTTTTTTTTACATACTGAACAGCCTTCTAATTTTATGGGCAATACTATTTTAACACACAAGGTTCTATTTTAATTTTACGGGCAACACTACTATTTTAACATACCGAGATGCCTTCTAATTTTACGGGCAGTGCTACTATTTTAATATACCGAGCTCCCTTTTAATTTTACGGGCAAAACTACTTTGTTTACAAGATGGTTATATGTTTCATCACAACGTAAAATTACTGGCGATACATCATTCATCGTCAAAATGTTTCATTACAGGCTTTGTCTGGAATCTCTGCTGCCGGGCTTTGCCCGTAATTTCACTGCAGCATTTTTTACAGTGTATAGCGCTCGTTCTTTACACTATATCACCATTTGATTCCAACCAATATACCAAATGAAAGAAAATATAGATTTTTCTTTTAAAAAGAATTAAATAAATGAAAAAAAGTTGCTATATTATAAATGTTTCTATACTATAAATTATATATATGTGTTTTTATTACATTTATACTCTTTATTTGCGTTCATCTATTTATTTTTTCTTTAATATTTCATAGTTTCAATTTCTGGGAGTGTCCTGCAAAAAGAGAAATAAATTTTATGACAATAATCTGGTCATAAATTAGCTGTACAAAATGACGAATGAATGGGATATTTTGGTCATTAAATTATAATTTCTAGGTGCATATTTCATTTAATGACTGCTAATTTAGCACTTTGGCTAAACCCCTGAATTAGGTTGTTTAAGAAATCCCAAAACGTGTAAATCCATCAAAAAACGGAGGTCGAAAATTTCCACGAATCCGATACTTTCTCTATATTACACATAGAAGAAAGTAAAAATTGGGACTCTATGGGTTAGATTTTCTAAGTGTTCAACAGTTATAAAAATTACAGAAATATCATTGATTAGGACTTGGCAGGGCTATCTCTGACTGCTTCAGGAAATTTTACATAAAAATTTGCAATCTTACCGACCAATTTCTTAACGCAATATCCCATATTTCTATCTGCTAATCCCCCCAATTCTATTGCTTGGTTAATCTTCTTCAAAAATCAGCTTTTTCATTGCTCATCTGATGACTTAAAAAAATTTCAGACGATATACAGCCTACACAAAATCAATGTTTCCTTTACTTTCTCATTATATATAAAGCTATAAATATAGCTTTCATAAGATATTAATCGCCATGCGTGAAAACAAAATAAATTTTTTAACTAATCTTGTTATTTTTAGACAAAATAAAGGACTATTTAAAATCAATCAAAAAGTGAGGTATACTTTTTCTTTGAAAGAACGTCATAAAAATAATTTTACAAAATAAGTTATGTTTAGAAACAGTTATTTGTTTACGAAGCTACACAAAAGTGCTTACAAAGAATTTAGAATAAACGGGCTACGAGAAGAATATCTTTAAAATATACTTAACACCTTTGAAATACGAAAAGCATAAAAATTATAAGATATAATAATCATATCAACAAATACATATTTTTATAAAATATGATTTTCAAACAACAAACGGAACTGCACAAAATTATTCAGGCACATTTAAGTATATACTATGTAGAAATTGCTTAAAGTGTCTAATCAGTTATACATATATTTTTTTGTTTTTAATATTTGAAGAAACATTTAAATGTAGAATAATTTAAAGTAAGAGAAACAGACACATTAGCAAAGTGTTTTAAAACTAATGCAATAGTAAAAATTTTCTTTTCCTTGTTATTTTATTATTTTCGTTTGTAGGATAGTTGCTCCAGTAATTGGCATGCTCCAATAATTAATAAATAAGAAAAATAATAAAATCATATATTTTACATATAAAAATTTTAACATTTTATGTCAAACGCTGGAACATAGGAGGCCAATTACAGATCAAATGAAAAACTGGCAGTATCAGTTACTGGAACATTGAGTGGGTGTAAAATAAAAATTCATAAATATATATATATATATATATATATATATATATATAATGTTTATATTTTAACATATATGTGGTTCTGAATGTCTTTCATAACATATGTACTAACTTAAGATTTCTAAAAATATTTTCTGATGACTAGAACATTAAAAACGTCAGAGATTGTTCTAAAAGTGTCAATCACTGGTGCACTTATCCTATACTGAGTTAAAAAACAGTATGAATGTTGATTCAAACATTCAATTTTCGCCATTAAAAGCAAAATGCTGAAGTATGAATACCTTTTTAGAGAGGAAATTTATTTAACAATAAATTTACTTGACATTTGAGTAGAAACAATTTGTAAGACATGACATTGGGTTGGCAAGAAAGTTCTTTCGGTTTTCAAAAAGAGGTAGTAGCATTGTGTTTGCTTTGTTATTCTTCTGTCAATGTTGTATATTATGTGTGCAAGAGTTTATGGAAAAGATTAAACATAACAGATAAAACGGTTGTTAAGGTGGAATTAGTACGCATCTTTATTTTCAAAATGAAGAAGTTTTTGGTATTATTTTCTCTTTTTGAAAACTGTAAGAACTTTCTTGTCTGCCCAATATATAATTTATTGGAGAAGACTCATGACGGTAAGTTTTAATGAAAATGTAGATAATTTTACTTCTTTGCAACAAGATTTTTAAATAGTAATACAGAGCTGCCAAACTAATCCGGCAAATTGTTAGTACCGCCCCTTTTTCTACACCACTTAATTTTTAGAATATTTTTTTCTTCATTCATCGTAAATAAATTTGAAGAAAATTACTCTTAAAATTAAGAGGTGTAGGAAAAGGGGCGGTACTAACAATTTGCCGGAATTGGTTGACAGCTCTGGTAATAAATGTAAATGACATAAAATTTACAATTTATGATAAAATTTGCACGGTATAAGAATTTTTTAGGTAAAACAAACGTTTTTAATATAATTATTCTCCGGGAAAGAACACATTCAATATATATATACATGGATTAAAACAGAATTTTTTGTCTATATCTAACGAGATATTTAGCTATTATAAAAAATTTCCTTTTTTTTTTTCATCACACAGGTTCATATTCATTATCATACATTATCATATCATAAAAAAATGCAAGTTTTTTTCTTTCATGTATAAATTCACAATATGTTGTTTTAAAATTTATATTTTATGGCTATTTCTATAAAGAGAGTAATCAGTGATGAAAGGTAACCGAAAAGTAATACGAGAAACGCACTTTGAAGGTCGCTCATTTCTAATATTTTACGAGTAATAATCTCAGTTTTATTAGAATACCCTATGGCCGCTTCAGTGTGAAAGATTTCGTCTTGCAAATAATGTTTTAAGAATATGCCTGCTTCAAAAAGATGTTGAATAGCTTCATTTAAGCGATTTAAGCAACTGACGTTTCTTGAAACGGCAACTCCAAACATAGCATTGAAAAGTGAATCTTTTGAGATGAAAAACTCCTTTTGATAGGGAATCAAATAGTTCTTTCCACCAAAGAATGCTTTTTTGGGAGGTGCCTTCGTAAATGTCTCATAGGGTTCTCCAAATGAATGGGCGTTTTGAATCAGGCATTTTCCGATTGATCTCCAGGTATCAAGTTCTGATTCAAGAAAGATATATGGATATGTAATACCTCTATAGGTATAACAAGTGACTGAGTTTTGTTCTGCAGCTTTAACTAAATCTTCGATATTTTGAATGCCAGTCAGTGGAGGAAATGTGAGAAATGATAGTAAAAATGCTTTGTAACTATTGGTAATGATGAAAGCAAAAATCAGCCATGCTCCCAGGAGCAATCTAAAGCTCATTTTCTGCATTTTGAAATGAATGGCTTTCTCAATCAAACTGCAAATTATTTCGAAAAGGGCACTTCCACAAGTTTGTTTATTATTTATTGATAATCGATTCGATAAATGAAATAAGATAAATGAAATAAGAAGAGTTATTATCAATATTAAAATCCACAATTTTAACGAAAAAGGATATATTAGAGCTAGTTTTCTAGATAATGGTTTCGGTTTGCCCGTCATAAATGTTGCTTCAGTATATAGGTAAGGATAACTGAAATTGACGGCGTCAAATGCTATTTCATCGAACGGGATGCCGCCATCTGCAAAGTCCACTTCTACACGTTTCACCATTCCAATAAGTCCAGTCCAGTTTCCATTAGGTAAACGCCTACCGTATTCACCATCACCGGGTATAAGTACTCTATACGGAATTCTTAAAATTTCTGAGAGAATACGTATAAGAACAGCATCCCAAACATGAATTTGCTTTCCATCCTGCAATATAGAGTATATTTGTAGCTCAGGAGCTCGCAATGAAGCGACCTTAATAACATTTGATGTACAATATTTCTTCATTTTTATGCAAATATATTATGTTATTAAGGAGTTATAAAGGAATAGGAAATATTACTTGATATTAATAAGAAATATCATTTGTGTTGCAAATATCACATACGTTATACCAGAGCTGCAAACTTTTTTATCTTTTAAATGAGAATTGACACCAATATTTTAAAATGGAATATATTATATATATTTTCGTCGATTAATATTATCTAAAACAGCTTTAAAAATTTTCCGGTTTGAAGTCTCCCTTGAAAACCGAGGAGACTTGGCACCTACGATTATACCGTTTTTTAAAGAGTAATCGTATATGTAATCAACTCTTTCAAACACAAAATTTAGAATTTAAATCCGAAGTCAGATTTCACAAAACTAATGTCATTAGAAAACATCATGTAGAACATACTTAATTCAGACTACTATTTAAAGTATTTGCTGTCAATGCTGTTTATATATATATATAAGTAAATAAATATGTATATGTATGGAAGCTAAAACTTTTAAAAAAAGACTGGATTTTAATTGCTTATTTAATAATCATGTCATAATTTTATTCCCCTGGATCTGCACTCTCTGAACCAGTAAACGTAAGTAAAGCGAATATTTGACTAACAGTGAACAATAATTTCATGCTGTCCTAATTTATTCATACGGAAATTCTGAATTTCTTGCTTACTTTTTATTGATCCTGAATAATTAAAGCACGCGAGGATCAGATGCGTTAGCATTGATTGTTCTCTAAATATCAACAGATTATAAAGATAAACAACAAGTTTTTTAAACGCTATAAAATCAGATTAAGCACGCATGGAATTAATGGAAAATTTTAAAAACTGTATATTGAACAGGCTTGCGTTCATGCAAAGTGTACTTAATTTAGTACACAAACTACATAGAATATTTATAGCTTCATTTATTTTCTGTATCGTAGAAAAAGACATTATCAAAAACTAATAAATAACATAAAACCAACGTAGCAATAATAATTATTAATCTTTGCAGTAATGAATGGATATGCTTTCAAAAAATACTATTTTACTTTTACAATTTGTACAGTTGGTAGCTAAAGTGTCCGAACACTAGCAAAAATTCCTATGTAAAAAAAGTACTCTTCATACGGTTTTGTTAAATAAATCCTTGTCGAATCCTGTTCTTAGTCAGTCTAAGAACACGATTCGATAAGGATTTATTTAACAAAACCGTATGAAGTGCACTTTTTTTACATAGGAAATTTTGCTAGTGTTCGGACACTTTTGTTACCGACTTAATATAAATAAAAGCCATTGTTTTTGTATGTTTGTGGGTAAGTAATGTTTTACATCTCCTTCTAAAGCACTGAACCGACTTCAATCAAACATGACACAGTTACTACTTATTAATAGGGTTAAAGTATTGTAAGAATTTGATATCTCTTGCACATGCGCAATGAAGGTACTGAAGAAAAACTCACTCGAAAATCCCATTTTTGTATGATTTCTTCAGCAATATTGCAGATAAAAATTTTAAATTTGATATGTATGCTACTTTTAACGTATACATTTTACCTATGTAGTAGTTTTTAAAAATTCAATATTCAAAAGCAGTGAAATGTTTTAGAATGCTTTCTAAAAATCACGCTTTGTTTCATGCATGTGATTTAAACATTTCAGCGTGCATGCGCCACATGACGTAGTGTCATATTCAACAAGATAAATAGAGTGTTGATTGAATGGATAAAGGATTAGCTTTCCGTGGTTCAACATGAACCACGTGATATGAACCAACAGATTGCTATGTTTGACCCTTTTTTGCTATTTTCGCATTTAAAATTTCAGTTTCGCAAATTATCGTTATTATTAGGTAACACGACAGTCCTATGACCGAAATAAATTGTTTTTTAAATAATTTTTCAGATATCTCACATTATAATAAATAATAAAATACTTTTTTTTTTTTCATCATTTCCCAACAAAGTTTAAAAATGTTTATAAAGAAAAATTAAACTTTTAAAAGAGCTAAATTTGACAACAAATATAATAAATTATCAACTATTTTTAAATATTTGGTCGGTTACTACACGAAATAAAAAAGAAAATAAAACTAAAATGATTTAGAACAAAAGATATTAAACTACTTAAGTAAACAAAAACAATGGCTGTTGTGAATTTCGCCAAGTACAATCTGCAAATCGTTGCCATAGAATTTTATTGAAAATTAAATATTACCAAGGAAACCAACGCATAATTGGTTCATGTCACATGACTCATGTTAGACCATGTTAGGGTTACCATTTATCACTCTATTTATCTCGTTTCTCTTAATATAATTTTAATCAAAATAATTTTTATATCATGTTAGAATGATGTCACGTACAGAAAAGCTCCCAAATGAAGTGCTATCGTTTTTTTAAAATGACTTCATTTCTTCTAAGTCATGTGCATTTTCATAAAGAAAACTACTACTCTTTATTATGATTGTGAAAGATTTTTTTTTAATACTTGTAAAATGAGTATTAAAAAGTAGTTATGTTAACTGCAAATTATAATATAAAATTAGAAAACTTTTTCATATATAATAGTTAAGAAGTAAAGAATAGCTCTTTTCTTAAAACAATTTTTAAGAGTATTGCCATTTATTTCGTGTGTCGCAAACGATAACTGTCCCTATTTTCGAGGCTTAGTAATAAATATATAATAATTAGAAAAATGAGACTTATTAATATGTATAAAACTTATTCCTTTAAAATTAGTGTCCAGCGAAACGGGCAAAGCCAGGCATTTGGAAAAAAAATTCTACAACGCAATTACCAGTTTGTCGTAAGTATAGAACGGTTATATGAGCCTAAAAAATGGCAAAATATTCATGCAAATATTCACTAATGCCCCCCCCCCATCCCCCATGAAATATGCACTCAAAAACATAAGATGTGCATTTTAAATATCGATAAAAAAAATTGTGTTACTTAACGGTAGACGCCTGAAAATTTTTAACAGATTAACTTATTAAAAAAACAGTGGGTTTTTCTAAATGTTTTCAAAGTGAGATATTGTGGAAGGGGATCATGATGAAGAAGTTATCATGGATCATTTGCGGGGAAGACGGAAGAAGACTGTGGAAAGCAACAACATTTTTTATAGGATGGATGGTTGGGTTTTACGTCGCACTAGTGCTGCGCAGATGGGCAATTGGCGACGGTCTGGGACACACCTCTAGAGATGGTCCGGAGACATGGCATCACAATTTTGATCCTCCACGGAAGGGATGTCTCTCCCGCTTCGGTGACCCCCAGAGGTATAATTTTTGATGGGAACATAGAGGACATTGACCCGCAATCTTCCAATTACGAGGCCGGCGCTCTACCGACTGGGCTACCGCGGCCCCATTTTTTATAGGATTAAAATTCTGTGAACAAATTACAGCAACAGTTATCTAAGTACGGCATCTTTTCAAAATAGGTTGCAGTTGTAAAAGAAGGTCACGATACATCTCTTTATAAAGTTTCATCACAGGGACTGTAAGAATTTTTTCTTAACACAGGATTTAATTTTATTTAGAAGAGCATAGATTTCTTTATTTTGTTTCTTCTACTCAGCAAAAGTCGTGAGCTAAGCAAGTAATATGTAGCAGATTAAACGATGAATGTAAATTCTCGAAATATAAACGGTGACTGCAGTATTGTTACACATAAGCAGGAACTTTTATTTTCTTTACAGGAACACATGATGAAACACAACATACATTAACACAAAAGAAATAAATATTTACAAAAGAAGTAATATGGATTAATTTAACATGATTTCCACCGGTTTGCTAGAGTCCAACGACTTCGCACTCTGCAACAATAACTGAAACAAAAAAGTTAATCTTTTTTTTTTTTTTTTTTTTTTTTTTTTGGAGGGGGGGGGGGAGGGAGTTGAGTCATGTGACGTCGTTTGATTGATAAAATTGACATTCATAAAACATTATAAATTGGATATAGAGTAGGTACACCAGTAACTGGCACATTAAGAGCAATATAAAAATAAACTAGCAATTGCTGCTGACTAAAATTAGCCTGGAAGAAACTTTTTGTTTAAAAAAAAAATAAGTGAAGTTTCAAAATTTATTTAGAGCATAATTTATTTGAGAATGTAGATTTTTTTTTAAAACATTTTTTAAGTTGTCATGATAGCTTCACCAGTAACTGACTCCAAGAAAAAATTTTGGCACCAATAACTGCTTACTAAATGCAAGGAAAAGCAGCTATGTTATTAGGTTGATTTCTTTAGAAATCGACCTATTGCAATCACGCATATTGCATAATGAGATATCTTTCTTTCTTTCTTTCGTTTTCTTTTTTTTTCTCTTTTTTTTTTTTTTTTTTTTTGTAAGTTTTTACAGATTATATGGGACTTACTCTATTTTTTAGACAATGTACAGAGCTACATAAAATCAATATATTTAATGATTTTTATTGAAAAGTGAAACAGTAAATATATCTTTGGAGAGGTTATTAAAAGTACCTGCAAAATGTAAACAAAAATAGCTACTTTAATCTTGTTTAGGGATTGATAAAGAATTTGGATATAAACGGTCTACAAACCTTTCTGACCCAGGCCGTACGATCGTGCGTGTTAGACATCCACGACATCTACTTACATTTTTACTTTCTTCTATATTCAATAAAAGAAAGTATTGGATTCGTAAAAATTTTCGACTTCGGGTTTTTGATGGATTTACACGTTTTGAGAGATGTAGAACACGATTTGACTATTTTTAGAAAATGTCTGCCTGTGTGTGTGTTTGTGTGTGTGTGACAAAATTTTTAGCCAGCTGTATATCAGGAACTACTGCACAGAATTTCGTACAAGTTGGTATGTAGTTGCACCTTGACATGAATTAGTGCCTATCAATTTTTGGTAAAAATTGTCTTACAGGTTGCGTTGCCATCTCGCTTTTTCTAAATTTTTAACATGGTGATACAGGACAAAATTTTGTATAAATGTGCATAAAGAGAATTATTTTTTAGTAATCATTATGAAATTTACAAGAATTATTTATAATAGAGATAGTCAACTGGGAAAAAAATTTTGTATGTGTAGGAGCCTCACCAAAAACCCTGGGGGGGAAGTCCCCCCTCGAGGGGAGTAAATTTTCAAGATGGGTATCTTTCGAAAGGTCTCGTTAGTGCCTTTAAAACGAATGGTTGAACTATAAATCTGTGATAATTTAAAACAAATTTATCGATTTTTTTTTACTTTTAACGTAAAAAAAAAAAAAAAAAAAAAAAAAAACTTAGAAAAAAAAAATCGTAATTTTTTTTTTTTTCTTAATCGAAATTTAACCAAACTTGGTATTTAGTTGGCACCTGACATAAACTGGTTCTGATTAGGTTTGGGGATCAATCGCTCAACAGGTGGCGCTGTGATCATATTTTTTCTAAATTTTTAACATGGCAGTATAGGACAACTTTCCGTATAAATGTACATAATGAAAGTTATTCTTAACCTGTGATTGTAAAATTAATATGAATTATTGATAATAGTAGTAGTTAATTAGTAAAAAAAATTTGTGCATGTGGGGGCATAGCTTCCCCCCTGGGGGGAAGCACCCCCGGGGCGGGGAAAATTTTCATGATAGGTATCTTTCGAAAGGTCTCGCCAATAACTTTAAAATGAATGGTTGAACTATAAATATGTGATAATTTAAAACAAAGTTATCGATTTTCTTTTTTTTTTTTACTTTTAACAAAAAAAAAAAAATAGTTGGAAAAAATCGTTTTTTTTTTTTTTTTTTTTAAATTGCTGTTTAGTGAATTTGTATAGGAAAATATAGAAGAATGTCTTATTGTGGCCACAACATACTAGTTGCATCTTGAACAGTCGTATGTAATAAAATCAGGAAATGAACAATCAAGCTATCGAGCCGAATGTATAAAACACAATTTTCAATCAACTAATGTCGGTTATAGTCCGTATTTTTCTTTCGGTTTGAAAAAATAGAAGATTGTAATGTTTTAAGGTAAAAATATTTTGGGTCGGAAAGGATTAACCCTTTAACGCGCGCTGTCCTTGCTGCGAGGACGCAAAATTTAAGATCCAGCTGCAAAAATTCATCCCGGAAATTTTTTAGCAAAAATTTATGTTTATAACATATCAGAAAAGGCCGGTTTTTTTAACCTTAAAATTAAAAATTCCTTTTAGTTTAATTTAGTTCATGAATTCCGGTGGAAGTATAATTTAAATTATCCGAATTGTCTTGCGCCACAAAGGGTTAATAGGAGTTTCTTCAAAGTATATTTAATTTTTATTCATGAATTCATCAACCGTAAATATTTATTTTAAATCAAATTGGAGTGTAAAGGTTGATATTTTTTATTTATTACCAACTATGTGAAAAATAACCAGAGCCGGGAATCGAACCCGGGCACCTCCGCTTAACGCACGGATGCTCTACCACTGAGCTACCCTGGCCGACAACCAGCTAGGTATTTTTCACATAATATACGTTGGCAAAGTCACCGAGTCTGCAAACGCAGATATATCAGGTGAGACAATAATAATCGTAGCACCAACTCCATAGACCACGAAATTTCAATTTAGAAATTTTTATTCATGAATTCATCAACCGTGAATATTTATTTTAAATCAAATTGGAGTGTAAAAAATATCAACCTTTACACTCCAATTTGATTTAAAATAAATATTCACGGATGATGAATTCATGAATAAAAATTTCTAAATTGAAATTTCGTGGTCTATGGAGTTGTGCTACGTTTATTATTGTCTCACCTGATATATCTGCGTTTGCAGACTCGGTGACTTTGCCAACGTATATTATGTGAAAAATACCTAGCTGGTTGTCGGCCAGGGTAGCTCAGTTTAAGCGGAGGTGCCCGGGTTCGATTCCTGGCTCTGGTATTTTTCACATAGTTGGTAATAAATAAAAAATATCAACCTTTACACTCCAATTTGATTTAAAATGTATATTTAATATTTTTGTACTACGAAAACATAACAGATAAAATATATAATAATCATAATAATGATAACATGTTTCCTACAGTTATTATTGTCTGTCCACAATAATTAAGACAACAATTATGTATTTAAGGAGCTACACAAAAATACTGAGATACATTTTAATGTACTAATAGATCAAAGTGCACTTTCTTTCTTTTCTTTTTTTTTGAAAAGTTTTTACAGATTATATGGGATTTATTCTATTTTTTAGACAATGTACAGAGCTATATAAAATCAATATATTTAATGATTTTTATTGAAAAGTGAAACAGTAAATATATCTTTGGAGAGGTTATTAAAAATACTTTCAATATTCAAACAAAAAATAGCCTCACTCAGTTTAGAGACTGATAAAGAATTTGGATATAAACGGTCTTTAAGAAGAGCATCGTCAAATTATATTTAATTATTTTTGTACTACCAAATCATAACATATAAAACATATAATAATCATATGAATGATAACATGTTTCCCATAGTTATTACGTTCTGTCTAGCAACAATTATGTATTTACAGAGCTACATAAAAACACTCAAACACATTTTAATACACAGTAAGCTAATAGCTTAAAGTACGCACAAAAATATTCAGATGCATTTTAGTGGACAAGTGCTAATACGCCAGAATGCATCTTGGGTTATGTTTACGTGTTTTTAATATTTAAAGAAACATTTACATGCAGAAAATTGAAAGGTAAAAAATGTAGATTCATTGAAAAGTGTTTTATAATTTATGGGACGCTATAATTCTTTTTTCTTGTTAATTTTTATTCTCGTTTAAATATTAAATATATTAATCTTGATTTCAGCATTTACGTTTCGCTAATAAAGAATGTGTTGCAGTTTGAATTCCTATTTAAAATAAAAACAATTTTAACAATACAAATACATACTCAATTAAACTGTTATAACTTGTAATATAACAGCAAATAATTTATAATATATTATGTTGAAATTTTAATGAAAAAGTAAATAAAAAATTTTCTTCTCTGCAAGAGGATTTTAAATAGCGATAAATGTAAATTACATAAAATTCGTAATTCATAAAACTAATTAAACTGGGAAGAATTTCTGTGTTTTTACATTATAATGAGTAAGACAAACATTTTGAATATAATAATTTTTCCCGAAAGAATTCTTATATTAGAAATACGTAGGATATAATGGCCTTTCTTTAATTTCAAAAATAGCTTTTAATTATTATAAAAATTGATTTTCAGATCATGCAGGTTGATGTTTATTATCATAGATGAAAAAAAAAAAAATAATAAAGATCGTAAGTTTCTTCTCTTAAATATAAATCTACAGCATTTTGCTTTAACATTTCAATTTTATGGCTATTTCAAAAAAGAGCGTAATCAGTGCTAAAAGATATCCAAAAATTAATATAAGAAAAGCACCATGAAGATCGCTAATTTCTAATATTCTACGAGTAATCTCCTCAGTTTCTTCTGAATGCCGTATGAGAGACTCTACGTAAAGGTTTTCATCTCGGAAATATTTTATAAATATACCAGCTTCAAAAAGATGTTGAATGGCTTTCGTTAAGCGACCATGGCAACTAAAGTTTCTTGAGATCGCAACTCCAAACATAGCATTGAAAAAAGAATCTTTTGAAATGAAAAAATCCTTTTCATAGGGAATCAAATAATGCTTCGGGCCAATGAATGCTTTGTTGGAAGGTGCCGTAATAAATGTTTCATAGGGTTCTCCAGATGAATGAACGTTTCGAATTAAACATTTTCCAATTGACCTCCAGGTATCAAATTTTGATTCAAGAAATACATGTGGAATTAAAGTACCTCTAAATGTAAAACAACTGATTGAGTCTTGTTCTGCAGCTTTAGCTAAATCTTCGATGTTTCGGATTCCAGTGAGTGGAGGAAATGAGAGAAAGGATAATAAAAGTGCTTTGTAACTATTAGTAATGACGAAAGCAAAAAGAAACCATGCTCCCAGAAGCAATCTAGAACTCGTGTTCTGCATTTTGAAACGAGTGGATTTTTCTATCAGGTTTCCGATTATCTGGAAAACGATACTTCCACATGTTTGTTTTTTATTTGATAATTTATTCGATAAATAAGATAAGATAAGTGAAACAATAAAAATCATTATCAATATTAAAATCTATAATTTTAATGAAAATGGACGTATTAAAGCTAGATTTGTTGGTAAAGGTTTTCGCTTATCTGTCATGAATGATATTTCAGAATACAGGTAAGGATAACTGAAACTGACCGCTTCAAATGTTATGTTATTCAGTGGAATACTACTAACTGCTAAGTCTACTTCTGTACGGTTCACCATTCCAATGAGTCCAGTCCAGTTTCCATCAGGTAAACGATTACCACATTCACCATCACCGGCTACAAGTACTCTGTACGGAATTCTTAAAATTTCTGAGAGAATACGTATAAGAACAGCATCCCAAACATGAATTTGTTTTCCATCTTGTAGTATGGAGAAGATATGTAGCTCGGGAGCTGGCAATGAAGCGACAGAAATGACATCAGATGTACAGTATTTCTTCATTTTTTATGCAAATGTTTTATGTTATTAGTTAGTTATACTAAAGCAAGATATATTACCTGTTTTTAGAAAAAATTATGCTTTGTATGGTAGTTAAATAAATATTGTACTATTTTCCAAAGTATACATGTATGCGCCATCCACGTTCTCAACCCAAAAATAAATATTTGAATTAAGAGTCTGTTCAAAATTTGAGAAATCCAATGCTATCAGAAATTTTCCTGAATAGCTTGCCGACAATTTTTTTCTATTGAAACAACTTTACTTCAATCCACTTCGTAAATATATAAAGGAGCTTACTTGAAATGTTAAAATATACAATTTTTAAACTGTATTTATGTTAAATTTATTTAATTATTAAACATGTCATGAAAAGATATTTCTTCAGATAGCTAATAACGCACATAAAGCAAACATTTGACTCTCAAGGAACAAGTATGTTATGTTGTAGTATTAAAATATCCCTAAATTTTAAAAGCATCATTATTTATTTATTTATTCATTTATTTATTTTTTACATCAAAATAAATAATCACGGAAGAATTTGGATAAGTTTAATTTTTTTTACAAGAAAATAACAGGACTTAATAGCTTACTTTTCATTCTTAATAGTCGCAAAAGAACAGGAGCGAGAATTCTGTCTCTTAAAGCACGCGATAATCAACTGTGTTTTGAATATTGATCTTTCATAAATAAAATATTTTTCAAACAATTTAAAATCTAATTAAACTGGCACGTCATTTATAAACTAGTATGTTGCGGCCACCACAAGACTTTCTTCTATATTTTCCTATACAAATTCACTCAATCACATAGAAAAAAAAAAAAAAAAAAAAAAAAACGATTTTCTTTCCCGTCTTTTTTTCGTTAAAAGTAAAAAAATCGATAACTTTGTTAAATCATCACATATTTATAATTCAACCATTCGTTTTGAAGGTATTGACAAGACCTTTCGAAAGATACCCATCGTGAAAATTTACCCCCCGGGGAGGGATGTGATGTCCCCACATGCACAAATTTTTTTTCCAAATTAACTACTACTATTATCAATAATTCATATTAATTTTAAAATCACAGGTTAAGAATAACTCTCATTATGTACATTTATATGAAATGTTGTCCTATACTGCCATGTTAAAAATTTAGAAAAAATACGATCACAGCACCACCTGTTGAGAGATTGATCCTCAAATCTTATCAGAACCAGTTTATGTCAGGGGCGAACCAAATACCAAGTTTGGTTAAATTTCGTTAAAAAAAAAAAAAAAAAAAAAAAAAAAATCTAAGTTTTTTTTCGTTAGAAGTAAAAAAAAAAAAAAATCGATAACTTTGTTTTAAATTATCACAGATTTATAGTTAAACCATTCGTTTTAAAGGTACTTATGAGACCTTTCGAAGATGGTGGGGGGGGGGGGGGCAATTTTTTTTTTTTTTTTTTTTTTTTACAGTTGACTATCTCTATTATAAATAATTCTTATAAATTTCATAATGATTATTAAAAAATAATACTCTTTTTGCACATTTATACAAAATTTTGTCGTGTATCACCATGTTGAAAATTCAGAAAAAGCGGGATGTCAACGCAACCTGTAAGACAAATTTTACCAAAAGTTGATAGGCACTAATTTATGTCAAGGTGCAACTACATACCAATTTGTATGAAATTCTATGCAGTAGTTCCTGAGATACAGTTGCCACAAAATTTTGTCACTCACACACACAGACAGACAGACATTTTCTAAAAATGGTCAAATCGTGTTCTACAGCTCTCAAAACGCGTAAATCTATCAAAAACCCGAGGTCGAAAATTTTTACGAATCCAATACATTCTTCTATTGAATATAGAAGAAAGTAAAAATATCAAAAGCGGGATACTAAACAAAAAAAAAAAAATATTCAATTCATGTAATTTTTTCAAACTTTTACTAACTATAGTTCGTGAAAATATATAATTAGGCTAAAATCGTAAAAGTACACACGATACATAATTTTTCTCTATTTTGAAAAAAAAAAAAAAAAAAAAAACTAGTATGTTGTGGCCACCACAAGACTTTCTTCTATATTTTCCTATCACTCAGTAACAATATTAAAAAAAATAATAAATAAATAAATAAATAAACAAATAAAAATACGATTCTATTCCCTCCAAGTTTTTTTGTTAAAAGTAAAAAAAAATCGATGACTTCGTTGTAAATTATCACATATTTATAGTTCAACCATTCATTTTAGAGGTATTGACGAGACCTTTCGAAAGATACCCATTATGAAAATTTACCCCCCCTCCCTCCATGGGTACTTCCCCCAGGAGGGGGGGGGAGCGATGCCGCCCCATGCACAATTTTTTTTTCCTTATTAATTACTAATATTATCAATAATTCTTATTAATTTTACAATCACAGGTTCAAAATAGCTCTCATTAATGTACATTTATACGAAATTTTGTCCTATACTGCCATGTTAAAAATTTATAAAAAATACGATCACAGCACCACCTGTTGAGCTATTGATCCCCAAATCTAATCAGCACCAGTTTATGTCAGGGGCCAACAAAATACCAAGTTTAGTTAAATTTCGTTAAAATATATATATATATATATGAACTGAGTGGCTTGGGATGATCACAGTTGTAGGTTGTAATCGGCAATCAATAATTTTTTTTATAAAATCCTTCAAAATATAATGAATGAATGTAAGAGCTTAAAAAGACCATATGCACTTTCAAAGGGCCAAACATGGACCGTTTTTCGAACGACGTACAGTAAAAGGAATGTCTGCTTTTGAAATAGTTCGTGGTTTAAGTCTACCATGTACTATCCGAACTGTCTGGAATGTTTAAAGTTCCAACTCGAGGGCACAGTTCGTAAAATTACAACCTCCTCAGCACTTGACAAAGAAAAATAAATTAGTTCGCTTAGAATTTGCTAAAACGCATGTTTCGTTTGGAGATAAATGGAAATATTTACCTTTTTTGGATGAGAAAATTTTATTTTGATGGGCCAGACTGCTTTAAAAAATGATGGCATGATAATAAAATAAATAAAACCTTACTTTTCCAGGCGATAATAGGGATGGGGGGATTAGTAATAGTAAGGGGAGCGTTTGCTGGTATTGACATTTTACCAATTGTGGTAATTTATACCTAAATGGACACAAAAAGTATCAGGATATGCTGGGTGATAATTCGCTTCCCAATGCCACTCTAGTTATATCACGAGATTGGACATTTCAGCCAGGATAATGCCAGTATACATGCTGCTTATTCAACAAAAGCTTTGTTTGAAGCAAACGAAGTCCGTCTGCTTGATTGGTCATCCTGCATTCCGCGTTTAAACCCATTGGAAAATATTTGGAGCATAATTGCGAAGTCTGTTTATAAGGACATATGACACTATCGAGGGGACGGCGAATTCATTAATGCGATACATTGGAAAATATTAAAAAAGAAACTTCATCTCGACTTGATTCAACGATGAGTGATCGACTGATAAAAGTCATTGAAAAAAAAAAAAGGTCAATTTGTAGGATGTTGATTTTATATTTTCATTCACAACTCCTCGGCATAAAAATTATATCCAACATGAAGTGCTATCAGATTTCTAAATTGTCATTTAACGCTTTGATTGTATATTACATACGTTCATAACCTATGTTTGTTTTTAATTTCATTTCTAAGAAAAAGTGATAGTAGATTTTGTGTGTTTTACTACGTTTTATACATTTTTGTGCTAACATATTTTGCGACCTTACACTTTTTTCTAGGGCCTTATATATATAAGGATATGAAACCAGATAAATTCTAGAAAAGAACAATAAATATATTTTTACTTGAAAAATGGCACTAATGTTATAGAACTACCATTTTTTACTGAGAAAAAATTCTATAACTGACATCTAGAACCTAAATTGTAGCTCCAGTGAAAATCGTTCCATGTCAGCCTCATAAATTCTAGTCCCCTTTGACAGCGAGTTCTAGTAACCTCTATTAGAATTCTGGAGCTTTTCTCTATATAATCAAGGTCAAACTTATTAAAATATCGCTGCAAATAAATGCGAATACCAGAGGCGAGTTTCAGCAACTATAATCATGGCACCCAATTCTAAAATATCAAGCGAGAGTTTCTCGCAGTACAAAGGATTCAGAATATTCAGCATATTGTTTCATCATCTAGAAATGTATGTACTAGAATTTCTCGATCATTTCGTTTATTCAGCTTATTGGCGTGCCTTATACTCATAGCTCAGAAATTTGTGTTTCTACTTTAGGGACTTAGAAAATGACCCCTTATTCATTCTAGAAGAAGGCGGTATAGTTTTTTCTCAGTGTTTTTTCTAATAATTTAATGGTTTCTGCAATACTTCTGCATAATATAAATGCAATAAAAATGCAGTTTTATTTTTTTTATTTATTTTTTTATTTTTTTATTTATATTTTAAGATATTTAAATTTTATAAAGTACTGTAGATAGACTTATCTAGAGCCGGCAGCAAAAGTATTCGAGAGTTAGCAATAATCCCTGTCTAAAAAAGGTACACTTAATACTGCTTTGTTAAATAAATCCTTGTCGAGTCATGTTCTTTGTCAGACTAAGAACAAGGTTCCGACAAGGATTTATTTAACAAAGCAGTGTTAAGTGTACTTTTATGATATCGGAATTATTGGCTAGTGTTCGGATACTTTCGTGCCAACTGTATATTTATCGTAATTTAAATTATTTGTGTTACTTCATTGGTTATTTACAATATTTATCTAATTTACGTAACTGCAGGTATAGATAACAACCCAACTCTTACTGTGAAAGGAATGCAAACAAACATTTTTCTTTTTTTCGAAATAGCTCTGTCTGTACTGAGAGGGAAAAAAATGCGCCACCTTCATCTAGAATGAATAAGAGTTCATTTTCTAAAACTCTTAACTAGAAATAAATTACAGGGTAAAAAGAACTTTTTATATACCATGTTTTTAAACTTTCTGTTGAATCATATAAACGCTACCGAAGGCAGCGAGAACCTGGAGCAATTGGATAAAAGTATTAAAAAAATTGCTATCGTGTTTTAAGCTATTATAAAAGTTTCAAATGACTATCTAGCCGGGAAGTTAGTTAAAAATTGTTTGCAAGCCTTGTACTGGTAACGCTGTCGAAAGCAGCAAGGTCCCGAAGCAATTGGTTAAAAATATTTTTAAAACACATTTTCATAGTATTCTGAACTATTCTGAAAGTTTCAAATGTCTAGCTAGTCGGGAAGTTAGTTAAATAAATTTTCTGTTGAATCATATAAACGCTGCCAAATACAGTAGGGACCTGAAAGAGTTGACTAAAAGTATTTAAAAAATCTATTGTCACCGTGTTCTGAGCTATCCTGAAAGTTTCAAATGTCTAGCTAGTCGGGAAGTTAGTGAAAAATCGATTGCAAGCTTTGTACTGGTAACGCTGCCAGAACGCAGCAGGAACCCGAAACAGTTGGCTAAAAGTATTAAAAAAATGCATTTTCAGCGTATTCTAAACTATTCTGAAAGTTTCAAATGTCTAGCTAGTCGGAAAGTTAGTTAAATAAATTTTCTGTTGAATCATATAAATGCTGCCGAAGGCAGTAGGAACCTGAAAGAGTTGACTAAAAGTATTAAAAAAAGTATTGTCACCGTGTTCTAAGCTATCCTGAAAGTTTCAAATGTCTAGTTAGTCGGAAAGTTAGTGAAAAATCGATTGCAAGCTTTGTACTGGTAACGCTGTCGAAGACAGCAGGAACCCAAAGCAGTTGGTTAAAATATTTAAAAAATTCATTTTCACCGTGTTCTGAACTATTCTGTAAGTTTTAAATGTCTAGCTAGTCGGGAAGTTAGTTAAATAAATTTTCTGTTGAATCATATAAACGCTGCCGAAGGCAGTAGAGATCTGAAACAGCTGACTAAAAGTATTTAAAAAAATCTATTGTCACCGTGTTCTGAGCTATCCTGAAAGTTTCAAATGTCTCAAAGTCTTTGGCAAACGTTCAAAAATTACCTCCTTTAGCATCAAAAGTAACAAGTAAAGGAATCAGCCTGGATTTTCAGATAAAGGACTGGACATCAGACTTTCTAAAATTAAAACTCTTCTTAACGTATACATCAAAAATAGACGTGAACTACACTTGTATATATAGATAAATGACATAATTTTATACATAAGCAATATTTCAACTAGCTATTTGCCTACGGAAAAAAACTAAATTGTTAGTTGATTAATAAGGTTAGTCGTTAAACGCGAATTTACTTGCAAAATAGCTTAAAAAAATTCTCTTTTTACCCCATACTAATATATACATACATAGAATTCTTAGTGAAAATTCAAGAGTTAAAAATAAGAAATATTCATTTTATACAATTTTCGACATTTAGAAAAACATAGATAAGGATACAAAATTTTTCAAAACTGCAGTTGATAGCTGAGAAATAAAAAATTCACGTACATGCATATAGATCATTTACAAAACTATAGGGAAAAATGTTTATACACTTATAAAATTTCATTTTATATAATTTAGAAGACATTGAGAGAAATATAGTTAAGGAATATATACAAAATATTTCAAAAAGTTTGTTTTTTCAAACTGGCGTGGATGGCTACAAAATAGAAAAAGATTAGAGTATGTACATATAGATCATGTCAAAAACTAGAGAAAATTTATATACAAAAAAGTAAGAAAATTTATCGTACGAATCGCTGCAGGTGATGGCTACAACAGAAAACATTTAAGTACAGATATATAGATAATTCACAAAACTAAAGAGCCGGGAAATGTATACAAAGAAGAGAAAAATTTATCTTACGAATCACTGCTGGTGATGGCTTAGAAATAAAAAGACATTAACATACATACATGCATATATTATATACAGAAAAAAAATTATGACATGTAAACAGTACATGAAATTTCCGAAATTTGAAAGTTCATGCTTCAAGTTTAAATTTAGACTTGTGATATTTTAGAAAGTTCATGGCTTTTAGTTCATAGTTAAAGGTCCAAAAGAAAGTTCTACATGTCGTATATTTCATAACTGTTGAGATAGAAATGCACTTTACAATGAAAAAAATAATTAACCACAGCACCTGACAGATTGATTCCTTGATATCAGAAAAATTAGAGATGCGGGTCAGACTGGTCAGTAGAGTTGTTGTAGCAATTTCCGTGTTGGTGTCTTGTAGATTGGAGTCCGGCATCGGAGAGGCATTTTTCTGGATGGACTCCAGCCCGGTGCCTTGTCACTGTCTACAGTTCCTTGAAAAGGTTCCGCTCGCTCTCTACTCGTTGAGATCGAGGTCCTGGAGAGCTTACAAGCCTTCAAACCTTTCACCTCGCTAGTGGAAAGTGCAACTTTTTGTTTTACTTTAGGCGGCATATCATTTAAACTAGCGACCGAATTATCTGACTTTTTCGTTGGATTTACGACTTTATCATTGAATTTATGCACTGGATGTGCCGAACTAGAGTTATTTAACGCTGCATTTTGAACTGTACTGCTTTCATTTACATTAACTAGTAGATTTTCTTCAAAATTAGTTACGAGATCATTAGAAGCACAGTGTATAAACTTTTCACTGTTTTTTACCACAGTTTTTGTGAAAATATAAAAGTCCGTCGACTTGACTGTTTTGGAGCTTAATTTATCAGCAGATGAATTTAAATCAATAGAAAAGTTAGCCGCAACATTTATTAATTTGTCACTGTCGGTCCGTTTAACAGTTTCAGCGGCCGCAGTTATTTTAATTGTATTACTTTTAATTTCTGTTCCCCGAGCTTCAGTTGTATTTGATATTTCGGCTTGAACCGGTTCAGCATTTAAATGCGAATGAGGGATATGCGAGGCTTGAACAGTAGAATGTAGCTGAACATTCGTTTCATTTAAAGCAAGGGATTCATTTACAGAGTTAGGTTCAATCGTATTTTCCTTTTCAATCGCCGTCGCTATGCTAGATATTTTATCGGATTTTTCATCCGTAGCTAAATTCTGGATAAAAGACGTAAATTGGTCTGTATCGCTGTTTGCAAGCGAAGTTTGTTCATTTGGTTTAACTTGTGTTTGACTTTTGTCACAAGGATTAACGTTTTCATTGCCAGTTTTAGGTTGGTTTAAACTAATAGAGCTTGCTTCCTGTGACTTAATAACTTCTTGTGGTTTTTCCACTGGGTTTACTATTGCTTCCCACTGACGTTCGTGAGGGGGGAGGGAGCGGTCATGCTCTAATCGTAATCTATCATCCCGAGTGACAAAAAGGTCGATGATCCGCCTTTTTAAATCCTCATAAGTTGGATTTGGTCCAAGTGAATGGCAGGCGATTAATCTATGCCACTGTCGTGGTTCTCCTTCTAATGAATATGCTAACCAGGCATATTTTTTGGATCGATCAATGTTATAAAAGTTAAAAAAATATTCAAGCTGCTCAAAAAATTGCAGCACACTATTAGTGCCGTCAAAAAATATTTGCTCGGGGGGGGGGGGGGGATTCAACTTTATTTGGGCGCCATTGTGACGACCTTGGCGTCGTCATCTTCCTTTAACTTATAGTTGACTTAAGGTCAAATGCTGCAAATTGAAATACTTAATTTATGAAGAAATGACAGAGTCCATATATATAAAATAAATGAACTTTAATTGAGCTTAAATAAGAATGAGGGCGCTGGACTTTAATTGTATATAATATCTTTATAAATTTCAATGGGCAGCCTTCTTAATTACTTGTACTGTACTTAACTAATCACCAATAAATTTAACTACTACATTTAACTTTATTCATCCTCGCGGCTCAGTAACTTTTCGATAGCAGGAGGATTCCCTGACACTGCTACCTACTCGACTTACATCCAACTAACCTTCAACTAATTCCCCATCAACTCACTCTCTTACTCTCCTTCCAACTAACTCTCTAGCTCACTCCAACTAACACTCCTTCCAACTAACACCTAAAAGCAATCTTCCTACTACTATATCTTCACTATGAAATACATCGCCTTTTATCCATCTCACTTCCCAAACTTATTAGCATATGACAAGTTACGATTTTAATTTAGGATGAGAACTAACTCTACTGGTCGACTGAATCCTAAAACAGCACATTCACGTTTTACCTGCAAAGTGCGAGTTTTATTTGTAGCACTTTGCTATACCTGACAACTGGAATTACTTCTTTCATCCTAAAACAACTCTTTTCCCCATTTCCATGGAGGATCAAAATTGTGATGCCATGTCTCCGGACGATCTATTCATTTTGTAATTTTAGAATGGAAAGAAGTAACCTCTTTAGTAATCCAGAATATTGTTTCATGAAATGCGGTTACGTAAAAAAAAAAATAATGATAATACAGATGAAGATTGGTTGCGTGTAGCAGAAGATGGGTCTGCTACAAAATTTACTGATAATATTTGCATTAATCAAGGCGTTGCGACATGCGGTATCCTAAAGCATATGTTACGGGCAATGTAATTATTTAGGTCAGTATTCATAATGCTTGGTTATTATGAATAATGACCATTAAAATTGGGCAATTTGATAAATTTGAATTACTTTACGATAATTTCTCACATTGCCCGGTCATTATAAATACCGCTATTATTTCTTTGGGCACTTTGATTAATTGACAGCAATGGGACAACCACGTGCGTGTGGTGTGATTCTGGCTGGCTAATCAGCATTCATTTTCAGTCGCTTGTTTGGTGTGATTCTGGCTGGCCAATCAGCATTCATTTTCAGTCGCTTGTGTGGTGTGATTCTGGCTGGCCAATAAGCATTCATTTTCAGTCGCTTGTCGCCTGTGCCGGTACCTGTGGCTTGCGTCGCGTTATTTACGTTTTCCGGTTGTTATTGGATGTTATTTAGCTTATGTGCGACAAATGCTTATTGATGTATGTCTTAAATTGACTTTGGGTTCTGTTTATTTAGTGTTAGTGATTTTTCTATAAAATAGAATGCAGGAACAGTTAGTAACTGATGTCAGTGACATGAAGCATCGTTTTAATGAACGTCTGGATGAATTATGTTCATCAAAAGCTCAGAATACACAAATTCTCACAAACCCACAATACTTGGAGTTAATAGAAAATGTTAAAACATCTAGAAGCAAAGTGGTAAATAAAAAACCCGAGGATTATCAGCGTTTACGTAGGTTTGACGTAATGACTATTGGAGAGAAGGAAAAGTTGATAGTTCCTGTAGAGGAAGGTAAAGAGCAGACAAGATTTTACGTACATCGGGAAGAGATATTTCAACTCTTACATGATGCACATATAGCAATTGGGCACGGTGGTCGAATCCGTATGGAAAAATAGCTAAATTCAAAGTATAAAAACATTACAAGGGAAATGATTGTTACATATCTAAATTTATGTATGACCTGCGAAAAAAAACACAGTGTGCCAAAAAAAGGTTTAGTTGTTAGACCGATACTAAGTAAGAATATGAATTCAAGGTGTCAAGTCGATTTAATTGACAGGCAGTCACAAGCTGATGATCAATAAAAATTCATATTTGTATACCAAGACAATCTTACTAAATTTATTCAACTTCGACCTCTTAAAAGCAAAAGAGCAGAAGAAGTAGCTTATGTGCTTTTGGATATTTTTGCAATTTTTGGTGCGCCCAGTATTTTGCAAAGTGATAATGGGAGAGAATTTTCTAACAGTACTATTAGCGAACTACGTAGCATGTGGCCCGAGTTGAAGATGGTGCATGGGAAGCCCAGACACTCTCAAAGTCAGGGTTCCGTAGAACGAGCGATTGAGGACGTGGAAAATATGCTTTGTTCGTGGCTAGAAGACAATAGCACCAGGAAACGGTCAGAAGGCTTACGTTTTGTACAGCTAATGAAGAACAGAGCTCATTATAGTGGCATCAACTGTACTCCGTATGAGGCCATGTTTGGGACAAAGTTAAAAGTTGGTCTAAAAATTTTTTACCCACAGACGTTCTGCATAATATAAATTGTGAAGAGGACTTAGAAGTTCTAGTAAAAGATCAGAACAATTTACAGTCTGTAAAAGAAGGTCCACTGCAAAATAAACCTGATTCACATGTGTTAGCGGAGCTCCCAGGTCCAAGTCAACATGATGAAGAGGAACTACTTTCTCTTGATAGTTATGTTCAAACTTCAACTTTGCTAGCTAAACCAAGCCCTGATTTACATAATAAAGAATTTCAAGAATCTTTCGGGCATGAAGATTCCCCGGAAGAACCCTATGTGAAAAAAAGAAAGCCGACATATTAAAAATTAGGCAGATTTCAGCAAGCAATCTAAAAAACAAGCTGAAAAAATGGTTCAAACTTCTAACTCAAAATACCCTGATGCTAAAAAAGGTGACACAGTTAAAGTTCGAGTCCCAGATGTCGACAGAGGTCGCACCGACGGCAGAAATATTTTGGCATTTGTTTTTGAAGTAACAGATGCTAATCTGTATAAATTAGGCACGAAACACGGAATTCTAAATCAACTTTATGCCAGGAGCCAATTTACAATATGTAATGAGAAGTTTATATATCGCGAAGATATTCCACAGACAGAGATTTCACTAAGAGAATGTGCAAGATTGTCATCCAAGACAGGGGGCCAAGGCTATAGTCGATGTGGCTGTGAAGGTGGCTGTAAATCCGACAAGTGCAAGTGTCGCAAAGAAAAAAAGCTATGTAACTCGAAATGTCACCAAAGTGGAAGCTGCTCTAATAAATAGACCCTCTATGTATTGCTACATATTGGCATTTTGTGTAAATATAAATTTGTAAGTACGTACATATCTAATACATTATTTTTATTTGGACTTAAGTTTTGTTTGTACTTATTTCATCGCCACCGGTTTGTTTGTCAGCATGTGAAATTTTATTTGTTATTTTTTGTTTGTTACTTTGTCTGTTAGGTATGTAAAAATTTGTTATTTTTTATAAGAATTTTTAAATTGATTTTTAAATTGCCCACTTGACTTTTAGCATTATACATAATGACCGGGCAATGTAATATTTGCAACATAATTTATCATTTTGTCATATCTTTTTGGGCACTTTTTAAATTGCCCGGGCATTATAAACAATGCCCAATTATTTACATTGCCCGTAACACATAGATGAAATGTGTGATTAAAAACAATGAAAATAATGATGAAGAAACAAAAGATAATTTTCACGCCGATGACGTTATTATGGCGCTTGAAGTTGCAGTAACTTTTATATAAACTCATGAAATTACAGAAAAGGACCAGAGAAACGTTGAAAATCTGGAAAAATTCCTGCTTTATTTATAAAAGGAATTAAAAAAAAATCCAACCTAAAACTGCTGATTTTTAAAAATTAATTTTGCTTAAGGCTCTACAGCATTGATTTATTTCTTTGACATTTTAGAAAGTAATAAATTAGTTTTTATTAGTAGTATACTGTATACGTAGTATGCATTAATTCATAAACATTGTTTCTTTTTTCTTTTGTATGTGTGTGTATTGACTTTAACCCGCATTCATCGTTTTCCCGCTTTCATTTTTTTTTTTTTTTTTTTTTTTTTTCACGCACCCAGTAAAAAACGATTTGTCGAGGTTCTACTGTATTATGTCATTATTCCTTTACTCGAATAAAACAAAGGGTATTAAACATTACCTAAAAAAAAAATTACAAACATATATGTTTTACAAATGCGCACATATAATATATGTGAGTTTGTCTGAGAGGGAAGGGGGGGGGAGAAATTATTTTTTATGAAGCAACGGATAATGTTTTATTTTTAATTTCCATTTCTATAACTCTAGAAAGTTCTAAAAACTGGGTGTAGTAATAAGCTTTAAAGCGTATTTCAGGATATAAATTCTAATTTTGTGCAGAGACTAATATCTTTTATTCATTAAAATATTAATCATCACTGTTTAACACCTTTCGCCATCGATCGGGCAGTTGACGGATATCCGATGACGAAACTATAACGATTCGTGTTTTAACCCTACAATGCTCAAATTTTTTTTAGTGCGCGACAGAAATATATAGGTTGTAATTAGTGATCAGTAGATAGGGAAAACGGTTACGTCGCACTTGCGACCGGGGTTAAAATCGTAGCATTTGCGACCGAATTCTTAAATCTATGCACACCTGTTCATCGGAGGGTAGCTTTTCCGACCGCTATAATTAAAGGCATGGCAATCGCTGCGTCAATGGATATATCCTGCAAAAGATCATCATAATTCCCTTAGCAATGCACATTCGATTTAATGATCATTATTTCAAAACAATCTATTTGTTGTTGAATTTTTCTCGCCAAAAAGATTAAATATTTTACTATGCAATAATCATTTAAAATATGTTATAGTATATTAACATAACCAAAATTCTATTAATAATTACATAAATACAATGATGGTGCACAATCCTTTTTGCAATCATTATTATAAACTATTAAAATCATCGAATCTGGAGCATATTCAGATTTATTTATTAGATATTCTTATTAATAAAATTATAACTTTTACAAAAGTATATATATTTGAGTTAATGTAAGATTAAGTTTTCTTTTATGTTTTGTGGTATTTTAAATTGTGATATGCCGTTGAAATTTCGTAATATTTGGTTTTAACGCCCGATAATTAGATTGGGAATATTTTTGGAATAGTAGAGTTATGAGGAAGGGCTTAAAGGGGAGGGGGGGGTTACAGCGTTTGAAATTGGTATTATTAGATTTTAAGGCAAGATAAATCGATTGCGGATATTTTCAAGTGTAAATTTATTAGAAGGGACGGAAAGGTGGGGGACAAAGGGATAAAAATGTAGAAAAGGAACGAGAGTTTCGGAGAAAACGATGGAAAACCCAGAACACTTTTACTCTTTTATATATTGCTGAATTCCAAATTCGAATTTCCGCTCACATTTCGTACTAAGGATTTTTAACATTATATAGCCCGGAGTTACGCAAGTTTCGGAGAAAACCACGGATAAGTCAGACACAAATCTTTTTATAAAAATGTTTATATTACTTTTGTATCTCAGCTTGTGATTAACATAATTTCATAAGTAATGTATCATTTTAAAAGTTATTGGAATTGAAGAGTATCTCTGTCGCCAGAGGGCGCTTTGATATTTTAATAATTCAATATCCCCAATTTTGATTATGAGTAAATTACTTAGAGGGTGAAGATTGGGTCACCACATCGGGTTGCGAATTTTCCACCATCAGAATTTTCAAAGGTATACTTGAATATTATTATGAAATGAATAATTAGTGAATGAATAATTATTGAATGAATATTATTGAAATGAATAATAATTATTATTATTCATTTCAATGTAATGACCAGCGAAGCTGTCAAAGCCTGCTAGTTTAGAATATAAGTCGTTGAAAACAGACTACTTCTCCCGCAGTACCATATGTATGATTCATCTATTTCGATTAGTAACATCCTTCTAAAATAAATTGTGAATTTAAACTGATAATTAATATTTTTACTTTCTTCTATATGTATATGTAGAGAAAGTATTGGATTCGTGAAAATTTTTGAACTCCAGTTTTAGATGGATTTACACCTTTTGGGATGTCCTGAACATGATTTGATACTTCTTAGAAAATGTCTGTCTGTCAATCTGTCTGTGTGTATCACGAATTTTGTGCACGCTGTATCTCACGAGCCAATGAACGAAATTTAACCGAACTCTGTATTTAGTTGGACCCTGACATAAACTGGTGCTGATTAGATTTGGGGATCAATCGCTCAACAGGTGGCGCTGTGATCGCATATCTTCTAAATTTTTAACATGACAGTATAGGACACAATTTCGTATAAATGTACATAATGAGAGTTATTTTTAACTTGTGATTGTAAAATTAATATGAATTATTGATAATAGTAGTGATTAACTAGCAAAAACATTGTGCATGTGGGAGCATCGCTTGCCCCCCCCTCCCGGGGGGGGGAGTAAATTTTCAATATGGGTGTCTTTCGAAAGGTCTCATCAATACCTTTAAAACGAATGGTTGAACTATAGATCTGTGATAATTTAAAACAAAGTTATCGTTTTTTTTTTTTTTTTTTTTTTTTTTACTTTTAACGAAAAAATTGCATTTCTTCTGATAATTGCAAAAAGAAATAACTTTCTTTCGGCATTTAGTGATATAATGCTGGCAGATAAAAATCGTCTGCATTTATAATGGAAAATAATTTGATTTAATAAATAATTTGTATGGAATAAATTTTGTGTAAAACTATATAGAAGAAAGTCATGTGGTGGCCACATCATACTAGTTTCTCTTGCAGATGTTTTAAGTTATAGGAATGTAGATTTATGATGAGTTTAGTGGATATTTTGTTGGCACCTTTAATGTTGTAATATTTTGATATTATTCTGTGTGTGATAAGAATTAAATAGTAAAACTACAAACACTAAGTTTGAAATCCATTCTTGTACACTTGAACTTCACAACACACATTAATATAATAGTTAAAAATATTATTAATCCATTTTCCAGATTATTAAACTTTTAATTTAGTTATAACTCAGTATAAAGTTTAGTTATAACTCAGTATTTAGTTATAACTAACAGTACTTATAACTCAGTATTAGTAATTACACTTTTAATTATTTTTAAAAAGATTTACCATATACACACACAGTAGTGTGACAGTTAAATTTACTTTATTTTATACATTAAAAATATTTCCCATGATTTGTAGAGGAACTGTTAATTTTCATTTAGATTCGGGTTTTGTTGCGGCCGAGGGGTTCTACGCTCAAAACTGTTAGATATGAGGTACCAGGTTCGATCCCAGGTCGAGCTCGTCGGCACAGTTGTTCAGAGTTTTCCGTGGTTTTCTCTGAATTTTGCGTAAATATGGAATTTTAATTTGAATTTTAAGAATATGGTCGATTGACTGCTATAGGTCCTAGGCCTGACGGGGAGTGCCCTCCATGGGGGGTCATTCTAAGGGGTCTTAGCTCGTATATACGCGTTTCGAAGGAAACCGCAGAAAACTCAGAACGGCTAGGCCGACGAGCGCTACCAGCTTTGAGCACAGAAATGCTCGACCGCTGGTAGGCCAAGAGTAAATACGGGCTAGGACCCCTTAGAAAGACCCCACGGAGGACACTCCCCCTTAGGCCTAGGACTTACAGTAATCAATCGGCCCTATTCCCAAATCCAATCCAATTGGGTTCGGGTGCGGGTTGCCGAAAATTCTTTAGTGCGGGTTCGGGTCGGTTTTCGAGTCGAATAAAATTTATTTCTCTGGTTCGGGTCGGGTTTCGGGTTGATTAAAAATTCACTTGTCGGGTTCGGGTCGGGTAATTGACGTTTCAAGGAGTGGTGTGAGTAAAAGTTACCTAAATAATTTGGAATAAACTTTTGAATTTAATAACAGCTTTGAATAGAGCAGGCGCATGTTTATGAACAAGCAACGCTATTCTGATCTTCTGCGCAACTTCTGCGAATGTAGGTAAAATTATCTTTTCTCCATGTGAAATGTCAGTGTATTTTATACGAAAATAAATTTAAAAATAAATTTGAGGCACTGAAATTTATATTATTTAAATAATATAATTTTAATTCTTTGTTCTATAATCCTAACAAGATACCTTTTTATATTACAAAGTATTTTGAAATTGTTTTTCTGTTAAAAGCTCAAACAGTAATATTAAATACTCTGATCTAAATTCACTATTTAAAAAATATTTTTGATAATTAAATAAGTTTTTAATTATAATATATTATTAATTTTTTTCTATAATTACTGATTTAAAATAACTTTTTATATTAAAAATAATTTGGTGATGGTAGTTTAAGTGTTAACCCCGACTGAGAACATGAGGGTCGACAACCATGACCTGGGATCGAACCCGACACTTCCTGTCTACCAACGTGGACAGCAGAACTGCTGGGCTTATTGATTATAAAAGTCCAAATAAATGTATTCAGCGATTTCATCTAACTTAATTATAAAAAATTACATTTTTAATAAATAAATTAGTTTTTTAATTGAATATTTCATTAAATAATTTTTAACTAGCCTTTTTTTTTTTTTTTTTTTTTTTCAATAATTATTCATAGAAGATAAAATCTATTGATATTAAAAGTGTTTTTAAAATAAATTTTTCTATTAAAAGCAGAAACAGTTGTATTGAGCAATCTCAGCTATATTAATTATTAAAATTTATATTTTTTATAATTAATTTAGTTTTTAGATAATTAATTTAGTCTTATATTAGATGGTTTAAATATAATAATT
This sequence comes from Salticus scenicus, assembly GCA_963930645.1. Classification (NCBI taxonomy): domain Eukaryota; kingdom Metazoa; phylum Arthropoda; class Arachnida; order Araneae; family Salticidae; genus Salticus; species Salticus scenicus. The sequence continues at coordinate 41,733,745 of OZ005652.1, read as the reverse complement.
TTAATTAGATCCTTAACTAGCTTTTTTTCATAATTTTTCACAGAAAATAAAATCTTTTTAATATTAAAACTGTTTTAAAATATTTTTTTTTTTTTAATGAATGAATAAACAATTGTATTACGGAATCGAAACAAATTTAATTATTAAAATTTATATTTTTCATAATTCATTTAGTCCTTAGATAATTAATTTACTCTTTCTTTGAAAGTTTTTTTAAATAAAACAATTTTAATTAGATCCTTATTTCTATAATCAGTTATAAAAAAAAATATTTTTATGTTTAGGAGCATTTTGAATTAGATGTTTCATTTTAAAACTCGAACAGTAGTATTACATAGCTGCCAAGTTTTAAAATTTATTCCGGAATGCTGTTAGTCCCGCCGGCTTTTTCACACCGTAATATTTTTAGAGTGATTTTCTTAATATTTAATCGTAATTATATATCGAAGAAATTTTTTCTACAAAGATTACAGTGTGAAAAAAAGTACGGGGCTAATAACATTCTGGAATTAATTAAAAAACTTGGCAGATATGTATTAATTTAACTATTAAAATTTTACATTTTTAATAATTAAATTATTTTTAATTTGAATGTATTATTAAATGATTTTTTAATTATTTTTTATATATAATAATTAAAAAAAAAAAAAGTTTTTAATTAAAAATATTTTGGTGGTTGTGGTTTAAGCGTTAAAACCTATTGACGATATACAGGTCCTAAGCCTGGATGAAATGCCTTTAATGAGAGTTATTTCTAATGATCCCTGGTCTGTATAAACTCGAGTTTCAGAGAAAACCATGGAAAATTGCAAACGTCTACGTTGAAATGTGGGACCTGGGATCGAACACGGCAAAAGAAGCCAATCAGATCCCACTAGTGCCTGAGCGGATCTGCGCTCAAAGCTGGTAGACGTGAGGTGCTGGGTTCCATCCCAGGTAACTCTCGTCGACCTAACCGTCCGGAATTTTCCATGGTTTTCCCAGAAACTTGCGTAAATACGGGCTAGGAACCCTTAGAAAGACCTCCAAGGACGGCACCCTCTTTCAAGCCTAGGACCCTAGAGTACTCAATCGGCCGTATTCCCAAACACTAACACAAATCTATCAACTTGGAGAGCAGAGCCGCTCGACTACTGAAATAGGCCTTTTAATTAAATATACGAAAACTATTATAAAGTAATTTGAACTAATTTAATTATAAAAAATATTTTTTTAATAAATAAATTTTATTTTTTAATTAGAATATTTTATTGAATTATTTTTTTTAACTAGCTTTTATTATTATTATTATTATTTTCGTTCATAGAAAAGATTATATTTTAATATTAAAAGTATTTTAATAAAGATTTTTCTATTACAAGCCGAAACAATAATACTAAACAATCTCAACTAATTTTAATTATATATAATATACATACACATACATATATGTATAATATACATACACATACATATATGTGTATATATATATATATATATATACATACATATATGTATGTGTATATATATATATATATATATATATTAGTTAAATTAATTTTCTAGATTTTTTATTTATATTAATCATTAATTATTTACAGGAAAAAAGAAAAAAAATACAATATTATATAGTATTTAATTTATAGTATTCAGAAATAATTTTTTCAATTAAAAGCTCAAATAGTTCTATTAAACAAATTAATTTTATTATTAAACATTTTGATTTTTAATAAATGCAATAATTTTTAATTATATTTTTATATTACATAATTCCTTAGATAATTTTTTATATAATTTCCCAAAGAAAAAAAATATATGTTTACATTAAAAGTATTTAGAAATAGATTTTTCAATTAAAAGCTCAAATAGTTCTATTAAACAAATATTAAACATTTTGCTTTTTAATAAGTGCAATCATTTTTAATTATATTTTTATATTAAATAATTCTTTAATTATTATTATTTATACTCTCCCATAGAATTTTTTATTATTATTATTAAAAGTATTTTAATACAGATTTTTCAATTAAAAGCATCCATATACATTGATTCATTTATATAATAAACAATAACAATGGCTAAATCTTAGCAGAAATGTAAAACTTGTTAAAAATATTAGAGAAATGGAAGTACGTGTAACCAAGCCTGTAATGTTAAGCAATGGTGCTTTATCCCACTTTTTGCCCACATTCTAAAACACGTGCGGAATCATCTGTCAATGTTATCGCAGTGACGTCATGTGCGCCTGCTGTATTCTACATAAATGTAGGTGCAATATTCAAACACGACTTGAGTGGGAGGTAAACCCCCTCCTCCAAACATACACACAATTATAAGGAGTTATTTGTCAAATAAAATTGTTTCTTAACCTGGTTTGAATTCTTTTTAACGTAGTTATATATACAACTAATACTTGTTGTCTGATCCCTTGTTTTGTAGTCTGTTTTTATAAAATTGAATTACAAGATAAGAGAAAGCCCTGTGAGTGCCACACCAGATTGTTAAAATAGCAAAAGAACTAAAATACTAGCGCATACTAGCATCCCCTCCCACCTTAAGCTACGCACCTGAATTACATTACAATAATTGTATATTATAAAAAAGAAAAAAAAACCTTTTTTCTAAATTTATTGACTTTTGTACGCGTTTGGGTTTTTTATTTAGTAATTAAATCCAGTTTTGTTAACTCTTTTTAACGAATTTAATCAGTGAAGCCCCCCCCCCTCCTTACACATGAACACATCTCCTGTGTTGCCTGAATTACATTACAATAATTGTATATTGTAAAAAAAAAAAAAAAAAAAAAAAAACACCTCTTTTTTTAAATTTATTGACTTTTGTACGCGTTTGGGTTTTTTATTTAGTAACTAAATTCAGTTTTAAATCTTTTTAACGAATTTAATCAGTGAAGTTCCCCCCCCCCTCTCCCCGTCCTCCTTACACATGAACACATCTCCTGTGTTGCCTGAATTACATTACAATAATTGTATATTGTAAAAAAGAAAAAAAGAAAAACCCTCTTTTTTAAATTTATTGACTTTTATACGCGTTTGGGTTTTTTATTTAGTAATTAAATTCAGTTTTGTTAACTCTTTTTAACGAATTTAATCAGTGAAGCACCCCCCCCCCCTCCTTACACATGAACACATCTCCTGTGTTGCACCTGCTTTCGGATACATCCGGTCGCAACTGCTACCCTCAAACCAAAGCGGTCGCAAATGCTACGATTTTAACCCCGGTCGCATTTGTCCCGGTCGCAAGTGCTACACCACCGGGAAAACTTGTAAAAATAAGAATAAAACCATATTTTACGGAAAAATCAACTTTTTCTTTCAGTTCCACATACGGTACACTGAGCCTTAACTATTCTTTTTGGTATTAAACCTGTACAATTGAATTGTTTTGGAAATAGTTTCCTATTTGAATAACACACAGTATCTTTTTCGAGTCAAAACTGTTCAATAACTATTCCTTTTTTTTTTTTTTTTTTTTAATTAAGACAAACGACTAACGTATCATTTTCATTCAAATTTCACACTGAGTGCACTATAACAAAAACACGAACGACATCTTTAGGTAAAGATTCGTATTACTACATTGCTAAATGTCAGTAGCTTCTATCAAGATGTCAAGAGATGTCGCTACTAATAGTTTTATAGCTATAAGAACGATTAAAGTCGGTGTTCCACATATGGAACTGGGTGCCTTGTAGGGTTAACCCTTTCCGGCAGAGAGTAATTCTGCTCATTTAAAATCAGCAGTAACCGGAATTCAAGAATAATATTAGAAGACAAAAAATAAATGAAGTTTTACCTGTATATTATAGAAGAAAAATTCTATAAAAAATTTCTGGGATGAGTTTTTGCACTTAAGAATTAAAACTAGGTGTTGCTGCATCTGCAACACTGTGCCGAAAAGGGTTAACGCGATACATTCGTCTATCTGTTTTTGAAATTGGTCTACTATCCGAAAGTGTACAGATGATGAGGAACTGTTAATTGACTTAATTAAACGGCAGTTTCTAAGGTTTAGGTCTTAACTGTATACTGGGTGTTTCAAAAATTCCCAGCCAAGCGTTGCTGAAGTGTTCTTGAACGTGTTTTTGTAACATGACGCCTTGCGTTATCAAGGAATCATTTCAGGGTACGCAAAATTTACCAGTAAATATACATTTTCTTCAGATTTACTGGTTTAACCGCACAAACTGTTGTTTGCAGATTTCAGCAGTTACACTCGCATCAGGTGTCAACAATTCGTAATGTAGCATCCACATGTTATCTCACGAACTATTCGCAGTGAATGGCTCGTTTCAGTTTTGACATTATGGCTTCGACGGGCTTCATCTAACATTTTTAGCTTTACGAATTGCTATAACATATTTGTTTTTTTTTAATCTCCTATCATGATTTTTTCCAAGGAAGGTTTTCTGTGATTAGAAGCGTTGTGCGTCTCTAGACACGCTCATCTTTGTTTCTTTGCTAAATTAATGAAGCATCTATCTTCCCATTTTCAAATTCCTTCGGATTATATATATATATATATACATTTATATAATCCGAATTATATATTTGTTATATATATACATATATATATGTGTATGTGTGTAATTAAAAATCATTGTTTGTGATACTTGTAATTGTTCAATAAGTTCTTTTTGTGTTTGAGATGCATCTTCATCGAACAGTTCCTCAAATCCTCATGCCCAGAGTTTAGTCTAGCTTCGCTTATATTCTCTACAGGTAACGCAAACTACAGGTAACGCAAAAAGTAGAAACCCTAATTCATGTGCACTTTTCGATACGATATCTTCTTTGAGAAAAGAATAGATTGATTAACATGCGTTTTCAGGAATTTTTCTTTGGTGAAATTCGTAACGAATTCAGTGACAAATAAATGACTTATGGTATAAGATGTTTCACCTTCGAAACGCGAACTTCACTTTCAGTCTTATTTCAGTTTTGGGGTTGGTTTCATTAGAGTGTCTGGATTATTAGAGTGACGACAATACCTACTGCGCATGCTCTGTGGATGTCTCCGAACCCACCCAGGGTTGCTTCGAGAGGATCTCTTAGGGCGACGTAATCCACTTTGTCGAAAAATTGCCCGTTTGACATTTTACAAATATTCATTTTTCGTCGAGATTCTTCCATTCATTGAAATAGGTTAAATTATTTATCCTTACTATAAAATCACATTCAGATGTAAAACAATTTCTATAAACATTATCGAATGCAATGTGAAGTTTTAATATTTTAATATATAAATAGATTGATTATTTTTCAAATTAATTTAGCATTATTTAATTAAAGGAAAAAAAAAATATTTTAAAGAGGACTGATTTTTTCAGACAGAAAAAAAAAAAAAAAAAAAAAAAAAAAAAATCACCATTTTTCTATTGATTACTCTCTTAAAAGTAAAAGTAAGAGAAATAGGCTAAGTTTAAATACATCATAGGACAAAATACAAATAATAATAAAAGAAATATGAAGAATAATTAAGAAAAGAATGGAATAATAATAGAGAATTTAAAATTAATTAAGCGCATGCGGAATGGCATTTTATGTTCATAATATACTCAATGCACTTTTTTATTTATTTATTTATTTTTTTATTTACCTACGTTAGTGAAAATTGTGTTATCATTATTCTTATTTTGTTTAAAATTGCTTTGATAATTAGTGATAACATTGATTATATATATATATATATATATATATATATATATATATACCTCCAATTATTGTAGTTTTTAGAGATATTCCGACTATTTTTCACCGTAACAAAATTTCTTATATATATATTATAAACCTTTTCAAACATTTCACGGAATGAAAAAAAAAAAAAAAAAAAAAAAAAAAAAAAGAAGAAGAAATGGAATATTAATTACATTTCTTAATGAAATCATACATTATATAACAATAATTCATTGATGAATTCCCTCTATAATCCATCCAAAACCAAAAATATAATACGTATGTTTGATTTAGTTTTTATAAATTTGGTTTATAAATTTCAATAATTATAAAATATTTCACCTAATATATATGTATAAAAACAAATAATTTAATGTAGTCGAATACCCTAAATACTATTATATAGTTTTGACAAGCATTATTTTAAAAATATGATTTCAACTAATAATGTATTTACTTGCAGTAATACTCGGTATACCATTCTAGGCACCTTACTCTACATGCACCTAATGAAGATATAAGTTATTTTGGGGAGGATTATCAAAATTATTTTTCTACATTTTTAGTTTGTCAATATCTTTTGCTTTGTTCAAAGCTTCATTTCTGTGTATAATTGTTTATTGATTAATTCAAGTCTTCCTTCCCGGTGTTTAATCATTGTAATGACAAATTATCATTATATATATCATAACAATGATTTTAAAATCCAAGTAAACAAACGATGAACCGGCATAAACCAAAAATAAAAATAATTAATTAATTAAAGAAAAACAAATGAGCAGTAATATAGTTTTAATAAAAATATATGGAAAAAAATACACACTTAATTACTGCCCCCCCCTCCCCCCCAAAAAAATAAATAAATAAATAAATAAAAAAAAAAAAAAAAAAAAAACATATCAAAGAAAGATCTGATTTAAATGGAAGTTGATTTAAAAATAAAGTGAGAAATTATTATATATAATTAATTTTTATTTTAAACCGAATAACAATTTCTCTACAGTATAGTTATATAAATACTTTGTTAATTAATTAAATCGTTCTTGGCCTTCTCGTTAAGTTTTAATTTTTTCTTGTTATATTTCAACAACTATAACGTATAAGTGCACGAAATGTTATCTGTGATAGCTGTTATAATGTTTGGTTGTGTGGGTTAAAGCCGAATGACTAACTAGGGTCCTAGGTCTACACTAAAAAAAACCCTTCTTGGTTGTCTTTCTAAGGAGTTCTAAACCGTATCTATGTTAGTTTCAAAGAAAACTAGGGAAAACTCTGAATGTCTATGTCGACTATTGCGACAAGGCTCGAACCCAGCACCTTCCATCGTCCAGCTGAGAAAGCAGAACCTCTCGGCTACTGATGGAGCGATAGCTAATATGAAAATAAATAAAATATAACAATTGAATGAATTAAATGTATTATCTTATTAATACATTTAAATTTGTGAGTTTTTGATTATAATATTCGGTTTTATACTAAAGAAAAAAATCTAAACTTCTGGAGACTACAATTATAACCAGAAGAAAAAATATGCAAGCAAATTTTTCTAATTTAAAAACAGTTTATTAAGTGCAATTAAGCGATATAATAAATAAATAAATAGAACATGGATACAACATTTCTGAAATTCATTAATATTATATATAAATTTATTTATATATACTACATAACAAGTAATTAAAATAATGATTTATGCGTTAACAAAAAAATCTCTCTATTAAAGAAAAACCTTGGAAAATTGCTTTTTTAGCAGCCTGTATATCGGCTAAAAACAGAAAGGCTTCAAAAATGTACTGCATATTCTAAAAAGATTGCAATGCGGCGTTTAAAAATAATAAGTACGAAACTTTCAATAAACACCATAAAAGGCGAGAATTCTCAACAATTGTTTCGGATCGAATGAAGACACGACCCTTCCTCGGGCGAAAAAAGTAGGCACAAGTGCTGCAAACAAAACAACAACGCTTACTTTTTATTGTGTTTATTCAAAGTTTTGTACTTATTAGGAAAAAAGACTACATAAAATAAATAAATAAATAAATAAATAAAAAGAAAAAAAATATCCGTCGATTAATTTTCGAAAAGCGCCACTTGTTGGGCAATATGCACCATAAGCTGATATACGCCCGTTTATGCCATAGTCCAACTAATTCTAAACTTTTATATAATTATCTATAATCATAAAGAATTACTTCTTCCATGTATATAGAAAAAGTAGTAAATTATTCTGTGAAATTTTCTTACATCATTTTATTCTAAATCTAAAATAGTATGAAAGTTTCAAAGTAAGTTTGTTAATTAATGATATTACAACATTTATTTTCATAACACAGGTACGTTTTTAAGAAATTCCCTTTTTAACATAATATTTTACAAATAATCAACTTATTTTAAATCAAAAATTTATTTATTTCATTCAAAATATAAAATTATAACTGCTAATTATAAAATTTTTATTAGATAAGGAAAAATAAAAATAACAAAAATAATTTTTAGAAGGTTGAATGTAAATTAGAAAGTATACATGAGAATATAAAAATTTTATAATAAATTGTTACGATTTCGATTTAGAGCATTAAATATCCATAATTTACGTATTCGATTCATAGTTCAAAATTTATTAAAATTTTTATATGTGCAATAAATATTGCAGTTAACAGATAGGTAAAGGAAAGCACAAAAGAGTCTTTACACACAGATATTCATTTCAAAGTTTATAATTTCCCTTTAAAATAACCACGAAAACATTGGCGAAAAAATTCATGCCAAATACTACGTAGAATATCGCCAAAAGCTTCTAATTACATTTGATGATAAAAACTTTTTTTTTTTTTTTTTTTTTTTTTAACTGAAAAATCACACAAGTTTAAGTCAAAAGTGAAATTTTTAACTGTGTAGAGTCTATACAGTTTAGTTATAACAAAAAATACGATTCATATATAATCTCTATATTAAATTTAAAGCTAAAAAACGAGTTCGACCCTGAATCTACATGTAAAGATCACGATTAATTTTATTATAACAGATTAATAATTAGCATTATTCAGCTAAATATGCTTTCAGGTTTTACAGTTAACCTTCCTTAATATATTTATGAAAACGTAAAATTAAATTTCCTTTTTATCCAATTACATGTAACACTTTAATTAAAGAGCGCAAATATCCCAATGTAATGTCTATGGGAAAGAAATCCAAAATTGCCTTCGGCGGATGTCTTCCCCGCTTGACCAATCGGATGCTGTGACAAATTGTCGTCACTCTCCATTCTAGGCACCCTAGGTTTCATAACTATGAACCAGTTTTTATCTCATCACACAATGCAGGTGAACATATTGGTATACTATAATCAGTAGAAGTCATACAAAACTTGCTGTATTAAGAGATCAGTACAAAAACCCTTAACGGGTTAAAAGTTTGTGACGCAGCTACTTTATCGCTATAAGAATTTGAAATATGGGTTTTAAAAATAATGATATCAAATTTTAAGTGACGCTTTGCTATTGGTTAAAATATACATAGATTTTTCTTATTTGATCATTTGCTTTTTTCTTTTATTTATAATTACAATGCAAACATATTTTTAACTTCAAGATAAGACAAATATATAAAATATACTCACTGATGCTTTTTCATTTGCATTTCCATTTCAAAATAACAGTTTTAAAAGGAATGATATCAAAATTCCAGTGACGCCTCAATGTCACTTTAAAAGATTTGTTTTTAGATTCCACTAAAATTACCTTTGTTTTGTCTAATAAAGTATATTTACACATTGAAACAGTGCTTTTAATTTTCAAGTATACTGTCAAATAATCACACTTTCACTGAGTTTGCATTATAAATTGAAATTATTTATTTCAATAAATTGATTTGTCTTTTGCGTCACGCTATCCAAAACTGCAAGTAAAATTTGTGCAAATGTTTTCTTTGCATCACACTATCTCTTTGCACAAACAAATTTTGACTTAGTTGGATACTATGATACAAAGTAATGATACAATATCATTCCTTTTAAAACTGTTATTTTGAAATGGAAATGCAAATGAAAAAGCATCAGTGAGTATATTTTATATATTTGTCTTATTTTGAAGTTAAAAATATGTTTGCATTGTAAATATAAATAAAAGAAAAAAGCAAATGATCAAATAAGAAAAATCTATGTATATTTTAACCAATAGCAAAGCGTCACTTAAAATTTGATATCATTATTTTTAAGACCCATATTTCAAATTCTTATAGCGATAAAGTAGCTGCGTCACAAACTTTTAACCCGTTAAGGGTTTTTGTACTGATATCATTACTTTTTAAGGGTTATTGATTAATTAATCAAAAGATTAAAACAAGTTTTTCTGGCTTGGGTACATGACACTTTGGTCCCACTAATTTTTTGCTATCTTTTAAATATATGAGGTTTTTTTTTTAGTATGATATCATATTTATTGATTGATATTACCTCATATTCAACCTTTGTTGAAAATGATGTAACAATAGGACACATGGAACAGAAAATTTATTATTTCAGATCGAATTTTGAATGATAAAGTGTATCAGTTAACACCGAAGATCTAAGCATTGTTAATTTATCAAAGTCCCCAAAATTTCAGTTTAAATAAAATACAAGGTTTTTAATATAAAACACTAATGCGACTCTTAATTATCACATTCAAATTCAGATAGCTCGAATACAAAATTTGTAGGAAATTGATGCTTTATCCAAGCATCTCCTAAATGTTAGTTTAATAATAAAAGAAGATACGAAGAACCTAAATAATGATCTCTGGATTTAATTTGTACAGATCTAATAAACTTGAGTCATTTTCTTCTCTGTCAATCCGGATATATTTGTCAAACACCGGAAATAGTTATAATCACACAGAATTGGAAAAGCATTTTTCTTCCATCTTAATCCTTTACAATATTGTTAATTTTTTTTTTATTATTAAAAGTGTCCTACCCCCCGTTTTTTTTTTTTCAAATGCACTGAAACAAAACCGTGAAATTCTTTTTTACTGTCTGTGGAAGAGAAAATGTGTGAAACAAATTGCAAGGTGCTACTGAGATTTCAATGTGGGCAAGGGCATTGTTTTTAGTCATAGGGAATAGGGACATAACATATTTTTTTGAAAAACATAAGTTAAACATGAACTAAAAAGATAAGAAATTGTGCATCAACATTTTCTAAACCTTGACACATGCAATGTGCAAATTTGATTAAATATTGGACTACTTACATTTTTTTCATTTTAAAAATAAAATCATTATAATTGAAAGAAAATCAATTTATGTACATGGTTAGCAATTTACGTACATGATTAACATAATTAAATATCCCGGACAAACAAACATACATTTTATTATTATTATAAATATAACACAGATTTTGAAATAAATTCCTCTTAGATTAATGATAAAAATTAAATCACAATCAAATCGAATGAAACATCTCTCTTTCTCTCCCACACACATACATATATATATATATATATATATATTATATATATAAATTAATTAATACAGTAGAGAGTCAAAAATCCGGACAGCTCGGGACCAGAGGTTGTGCTGATTTCAGGATTTCGGAGTCCATAAAAAATGATTTTCACTTTGAATAATAAAAACAGAATATTAATCAAACTAAACACATACTAGTGAATAATAACACTGAATATTAAATTACAAGGTACATAAGAATAATAATGAACATTAACAAAAATATATAATGAAAACAATAAGTAAAAATGAAAAAAAAAAAAAAAAAAAAAAAAAAAAAAATTGTCAAACTTAGATAAAATCTGTTCACACGTAGCTAATTTTAAACCGAACTTGAACCTGCACGATTTATTTATTTTTTTATTTATTGTAAATAGTAGTAACACAAATTTATTTTTCTACGAATTTTATTGAGTTCTTCCTTAAAAATTATGCCTTCATCAAAAAGCATTTTAAAAAATTAGTTTGTTATTATTTACCTGATTGATATCATCATATCACAATAATCATTATTTTCTTTTGATGAATTTAATATACTGTCAATAATTTCATTAGCAGCAATTTGGACCTTGCAGTCTTACATATTATTATTTGGTTTTTCTTTTTTGTAATCATAAAATGCAAACATAAAATTATTATTTAAGATCTTTTTCAAAAATTCGGATTTGCAGTTTTGTAATTTATTAATAGTGAATTTCATTGTTTGTATCTGACAAGTTGTTGCGGATTTCAGACTTCGGCAGATTTCTGGCTCTTTACTGTTTATAAATTTAAAAACTTCATAAATGATCACACGCTTATGCGTATGAAAAAATAGTCTATGATAGTTGCAAGTTAATAATTAGTTCATTGAAAGAAATAGCATTCTGTCACTAAAAGCAAATTACATTTAATATCCTAAGGTTTTCTTTCTTTCTTTTTCCTTTTTTTAAAGAAAACTATCTGTATTTTATTATTTTTAAATTAATTCAGACTTTATTAATAAATATATATTCAAATGGCGATTCCTTTTCAATAATAAGGTACTGTTGTTATTGTTAACAATACTTTTCAAGTCACAAAATTTAGTAACTAATTTTAAATTAAAAATCAAATTACATCGATTAAAGTAAGTTAAATCTAAATTAAAAAAAAAAAAAAAAAAAAAAAAAAAAAGGCTATAGCAATAAAAAAATAAAAAATAATAATTAAATATATTAAATTTTCTTTTAAAAAATCAGAACAAAATTCCCTGAATCTCAATGGCTAGGGAGCAATCATAATGTTGAAAATGTATATATTTACCTATAAGATATTCCTTATTAAAGATATTCTAAGAGCATTTCAATTTGTCTGTATCAACAAATATGCTATCATACTAAAAAACTCATATATTTAAAAGATAGCAAAAAATTAGTGGGACCAAAACGACAAAACCAAAGTGTCCTCCTTCGTTCTGGCTTGTAGGAAGGGTGGGTTCATTTTAAGGTTGAGTATAAGGAAGTATTGTAGTAATCCCGATTTGTGAAATGGATTTTGTATCTTGCACAGCTCAAAAACGAATGATCGTAAAATGTTGCAAATTTATATTTGTGACGGTCCTGATGTCTAGTTATACATATGCAACAATGGTCTTAAAATGAGTTTCCATTTCAGAAACATCATTGACTTAACATGACTTTTCATAGCATCTGTATGTACGTATGTGTGTATCTTGAATAACTCAAAAACAGTTGGTCGTAGAATATTGCAAATTGGTATATGGGTTTGTTATAACAAAGGTTTGTGCACCTCCCTTTTTCATCTTTCAAAGACCCCGTAATGATATTATTATGAAAGTTGTCATCATGTTTGCATGTAGAAGGTAAATCTTAAAGACAAACCGCAACAATTAGCTTGTTCCCCTAACTTATTGTGCATCTTAAATTACTTAAAGTGATTTTACGTATTTCAAAGATACTGTAGCATTTTATAGATATAGATTACGTATTTTATAGAATTCTTAAATACAGGCTTACGGACTATTATATTTTTTGTCTGTAAACAAGCATTGTCAAGCACGTAGAAACGATCCATTTTTAAGTTTTGCTTACAATATTTGTATATTATTTGTGTCAAGTTTACAGATTGAGAGTCTCTGTACTCCTTAAAAAATTTATTTTATACATCTGGAATATTTTAAGAAATGAAAAAAAAAAAAAAAATCTTAGTTATGCATTTAAACGTCCAAGAAAGAAAGGGGTGAATAATGTTTCATGAACTTGGCCATTGAGTTTTATATTGTCTGATATGTATAAAATCCTGTTAAACAATTTAAACTTTCTATAATACAGTTTCATTCAAATTATTTCAAATGAATAAAAAAAGTCTCAAAAGCAGGGATAATACTTATCCTGATTTTCCTGAATTCTTAAAAAATTTCCTGAAATATCTTTAAATATCATTAGTTATCCTAAAATTCTTGAATTTTTCGGCTATTATACTACATATTGACATTTAAACCACCCAAATTATGCAATCAAAAGACATACTGTCACACTTTTCTGTGATCATTAGATAAATAATAAATTTAAAATTTTGTAAGCAACTTTGATGCTGCATCACTGCAGTCATGCATTTCTTTCTTTTTTTCTTTTTTCCAGGGTTGGGTTTCTTCCAGGACAGTGGTAGAAACTGGAAAAAACTGGAAGAAATTGAAGAAACCAACCAGAAGACAAAACAGATGTTTAAAATTAAAATTTATGAACTATATAAACTCAAAGCATAAATATAATGTCAAATCTAAACTATAATCCAATTAATATTAAAAATATTTTTAGAAAAATAAGTTATTTGAAAACAAACACTAAATATATACAGGTGATGGGTTTTTACTTTTTAATGCTAATATTTTTAGAAGTTTTTGCATAGATACTATCTCATATTATTATACGTTCAAACAGTGCAAGTGATAATAATTATGGAATTTTTAGCCATAATATTTGCATATAATAGGTACCTGTATAATGTAAATAAACATATTTAAAAAATACAAAAAAAAAAAAAAAAAAAAAATACTTTTGAAAGTTCAGAAATAATATTCATCACTGATTAATTTTGTTAAACATTGATGTAATAGTGGTTTGTTTTAAGTGCTAGTCTGCATGAATTGCAGCAGGGTTGGCCAATTTTTGCCGAAGTGGAAAAAACCATGGTAAAAACCGTGGAAAAAACCACCCTGGAAAAAATAGTTTTTGCCACAATTTTTGCCAGTGGCAAAAATTACCAGTATTTCAAGCAGGGTTTTAAGGATTTTAATATTTAAATCATAATTTTAACAAATTAAAACCAGAGATCATGAATCCATCATTAAAATAATGCATTCTAAAATTTCTTTAAACTGAAATTTTTAACATCAACAATTAACAATTCTTTTCATTTTTAAAAATATTTAAATTACCTATCTAAAAAATATTCTTCAATAATTAATTACTAGAATATTTGTGTTTTTCAGTGTATTACATATTTTTGTTTACAGTGGGGAAAAGTCAAATATTGAGTCAATTATTGACTCAGCTGTTCTAAAATTTGCTAGTCAGTCACTGATCATGCATTTTTTGGAATTGAAATGTAAATTGAAAGTAAACTCTCTCTCTCTCTCTCTGAATATGTCTTACTTAAGATTTTTTTTACTTCAATAAAATAAAAATATAATTTTGTAGTTTTGTTTTTATGGTTATGTTCAGGGACTGACAAAGTTTCAATATCTTAGGAGCCAGAAATATTGAATTATTTCTATGACAATACTCACAGCAAAAATTAATAATATTTCATAATTGTATAATTAATGCAGGTCATTCACATATTATTTTACATTGAATAAATGAACTATTCAGTTAAAAATTTGAACTAAGGAAATTAAAAAAATAATAATAACTATTTTTTATTTATAAAGATAAAAACAAACTATTGGGGGGAAAAAATCCACAGAAATAAATATTATTTTTACCTTTAATATAATCAAATATATTGAGAGTGTTTAAGTTTTGGCTTTAAAATACTATTTGTCTATTAATATTT
Source organism: Salticus scenicus (assembly GCA_963930645.1). Lineage (NCBI taxonomy): Eukaryota > Metazoa > Arthropoda > Arachnida > Araneae > Salticidae > Salticus > Salticus scenicus. The sequence goes on along the minus strand of OZ005652.1, from coordinate 41,718,548 downwards.
CAGGACAAAATTCCTTTAAAGAGAATCCATTTGATAAATATCATACTATTTAAGTTTTCTCGTTGTAAATTCGAACATAGTTTGCTTTAGATAGTGTTTATTTTACTGAATCTTGTTTAACAAAGATGTTGACATGGAAAGTACCAGTATAGTAGTAAGAAGATTTATCAAATATGGAAATTTATCTTTCATGGAAAAACCTCTTTCA